>CAAKHD010012022.1:0-24384 GCA_901007705.1 Fistularia tabacaria
ATTGAAGAGGATGAAGAATGGAAAGGCAGTTGGTCCAGATGATATACCTGTGGAGGTATGAAAATGTCTAGGAGAGGCAGCGGTAGAGTTTCTGGCTAGATTATTCAATAGGATCTTAGAGAGAGAGAGAAGATGCCTGAGGAGTGGAGAAGAAGTGTGATGGTGCCCATTTTTAAGAATAAGGGGGATGTGCAGAATTGCAGTAACTATAGAGGGAGAAAATTGATGAGCCACACAATTAAGTTATGGGAGAGAGTAGTGGAAACTACACTGAGAGCTGATGTCAGTATTTGTGAGCAGCAGTATGGCTTACGACAGGGTGCCGAGAGAAAAACTCTGGTATTGTATGAGGAAGTCTGG
Organism: Fistularia tabacaria; assembly: GCA_901007705.1. Classification (NCBI taxonomy): domain Eukaryota; kingdom Metazoa; phylum Chordata; class Actinopteri; order Syngnathiformes; family Fistulariidae; genus Fistularia; species Fistularia tabacaria. Next base: position 361 of record CAAKHD010012022.1, read on the forward strand.
AGTAACAGAGAAGTATGTTGGACTGGTCCAGGACATGTATGCTGGTTGTGAGACAGTGGTGAAGTGTGCTGTGGGTGAGAAAGAGAAGTTCAAGGTGGGGGTGGGACTTCATCAGGGATCAGCTCTGAGCCCCTTCTTGTTTGCAGTGGTGATGGACAGCCTGACAGATGAGGTTAGACAGGAATCTCCATAGACCATGATGTTTGCAGATGATATTGTGATCTGTAGTGAGAGCAGGGAACAGGTTGAGGAAAATCTTGAGAGGTGGAGGTTTGCTCTGGAAAGGAGAGGAATGAAGATTAGTCGCAGCAAGACAGAATATATGTGTGTGAACGAGAGGAACCCGGGTGGAATGGTGAGTCGACAGGGAGTGGTGATCAAGAAGTTATAGGATTTCAGGTACTTAGAGTCAACAGTTCGGTCTGCCAGTCTGCAGCACTGTCCCCGACGTCCACACATTACTTCGGAGGTGTGTCTGCCAGTACAGCCCGGTAGCATCCAGAGCCTGCAGGAACCCAGGACGGACCTCATCCACCCCCAGGGCCCCGCTACTGAGGAGCTTTTTGACTTCTTCAGCAACTTCAGCCCAACAAAAAGGCGGAGTCTCTCCAGAGTCCCCCAGCTCTGCTTTCTCATTGGAAGGCGTTTTGACAGGATGGAGAAGGTCTGAAAAGTATTCCTGCCACCGATCTACAACGTCTCGTGCTGAGGTCAGCAGCGCCCTGCTCCCACTGTACAAAATGTTGACGGAGCACTGCTTTCCCCTCCTGAGATGCTGGAGGGTGGACCAGAATCTCCTCGAAGCCCACCAGAAGTCGTTCTCCATGGTCTCCCCAAACTCCTTCCACACTCGAGTTTTTGCCTCGGCGACCACATGCTGCATGGTCTGCGAGTACCTGTCAATTGCCTCCAGGCCAAAAAGGCCCAATAGGACTCCTCCTTCTGGGACTCCCTCAATATTCTGGGAGACTTCAACGCTCACATGGGCAAAGACAGTGCGACTTGGAAGGGTGTGATATTTATATATATATATATATATATACATACACACACACACACAAATATATATATATATATATATATATATATAAACATTGTGGCAAATCGTATGCTTGACTACACTGGCAACCTTTAAAAAGCAGAAAGTAGCAAGATGGATGGGTGTTTTGTTTTTTTCACTCAATTTGATCATGTTGTATTGTCATACAAAATACTGAAAGTTATTGCTATATTAGAATTTTGTGTTCAAGTGCACTTGAAAATTAGTTTTCTGCTGTCCTTTAATAAATGTAGATCACAATATTCTCCCGCAATTCATGTTGAGAAAATATGTACTGGTATCTATATACCTACCTTCCTGCAACTTACCAAGCAATTTGATTCCTTCTGCTGATGAAAGGAAAAATTTAAACCGTCAATTCGAGAATGCTCAGTCAAGGGCAGCACTTGTTATCTTTTTTGAAATTCAAGAGATATTTCATTATTTGCAGAGCAGTGTCTTTGAGTTCAGCCTCAAGGAGATGATTAACACTCATCATCACCTCCGGAACAAAGCAAATTAATTGCACCACAGTCTGCGTAAACTACAAAGCAAACACACCTTTAAAGGTAAAGCTACTGTTATTTTTTTATTTTTATTTTTTAGATACTAAATTTTTAGATACTATATTGTGCAATATAATAATATATAATAATATGATCAAATATAATATATATATAATAATATATATGATAATTGTGGAAGGGGTAAAAGAGCTATTCTGGAATGTTTATATTGCAGAATATAAAGTGGCCAATAACATAATATGAAGATGAATAAGAGAGAGCTTGCTATAGCTAGAAATATAGGACATGCAACTAGGAAAGGAACTCATCATATCTCAGTCTCTATGTATGGGTCGAAAAGAGATCTTATTAGAATAAATTACAAAATAAAGGGGCAAAAAAATTATTTTCCAAAATCCACCACTCCTTGATCCTCAAATTTGCAAACTTACTCTCATTTGTTCATGACATCCATCAACATTTCTTCCTGTATTTATTCAATTCTTTCCAAAATTGTGACACATAATGCAAAACAAGATACAAACAAGGTTACAATGCTGTCGCACATAAATGATCCATTGCATACAGGCGCAGGTATGAATATAGGTCGTAACCTTACTTTATCCTGCTGCAGCAATTATTATGTACTTAGACTGAGTCACAAATAATGGGTTCTATGATGCCCATTATATTACAAAAAGTGGTTTATTCTCATTTAATTTTGCTAGTTGGGTTTGTTAATCGTCCAGTGCAGCAGGTATGAATTGTTGAGAAAAAAGAAGCATGAATAGAAGCTTTGTGCATCAAGTGTTTTCTGTGTAGAGGCACCTGATTCTCTATGAGAAGACTTTGTCTCGTCCATCACAGAAGAATTACACACTGCCAAGAAAATACTTCTTCTACTTATTTGTTCTCTTCCTTGTTCAGAGCATTTCCTTGAAGACTCTAAAAAAACAGCCCGATGCGCCTTAAACAGCAAATAGATACAGGAAACAGCAATTCAAAGAGTCTATCGGCAACAAGACCAGACAGCTTATTCCACCACCGCCGTGGCTGCTGCCGCCGCCTCCTGGCATTTTGTGTTCTGTCAACACCCATGAAGAGTTAATTTTCCCATTCTAAGTTGATCTCCTGCCACTGAGAAGTACTGAGTGTTGTTATGTGTTCTCTCTCAATGTATGCCTGTCAAACCCCAACGTTTCATGAAAGGGAATTTTTAAACTCAAACTCTTTCTCTTCTTCTTCAGTGCGTGAGGGAGGCGGAAATTGAAAGTTTCTTTTTGGGACATTTCAGACACTTTTCCACTCCCCTTTTACCCATATATGCAATCTATTTTAGTTTTGGTTCTGTTGGTAGTTTTTCTGTCCGTATTTGTGATTGTTTGATTGTTCTTTTCGAGTGTTTGGACGGGGAGGTGCGCCCACTCACCTGCCCGGCGGTGCTGGCGAACTGGAGATGGCGGAAATGGAATGTAAGTCGGAGCCAGACATTTTTTCAGCTAGCGGAAGCACCAAAGCACAGGATGATCTCTACTCCTTGGTTCCTTGATGATACTTTTTACAAGAAGGTTGATGTCTCAGACTATTTCGGTGACACTGACAAATTTATCAAATCGGTCAGTGCCATTAACAAACTGAAAGATGTGCATCCTTTGGATGAAAGGAAATGGTACCATTGGCAGAAACAGGTCACACTTTTGAGAAAGATGAAAGGTAAAACTGTGAGGAAAAAACAGTAAGTGACCATGAGCCACTCCTGTCTTTCGAATCACCTTATTGTGTACTGTGCCCTGTCTCTCGCCCTCTTGTCCCCCCCCCGCCCCCCCCACACACACACCCATGTCATTCTTTAGGGTAGGCTCCTTAAACATCAACGGCGGGAGAGACAGCAATAAGAGAGCACTGATCTCTGACATCTACTCCCAGAAACAGCTAGATGGGCTTTTTCTACAGCAAACGCACACCACTGAGAAGGACGAGGTGGACTGGGGTTTATGGTGGGACGGACCCCTTTACCATGGTACCACCAAAAGTGCAGGTGTAGCCATCCTCCTGAAGGCTTCAACCAGTGCAGTTTTTCTGTCCTCCACTGAGGCAGCGAAGGGACGCTCGTTGATTGTACAGGTGTCGATACCAGATTCCGTCCTTTGCTTAGTAAGTGTTTACACCCCGACTGTCGGCATGGAGAGAGTGAATATGTTCCAAACTCTCAAGGATGAACTTTCCGCTTACCAACAGGACAATATCATTGTGGGTGGAGACTTTAACTGCACCCTCGATGAGACTGTTGATAGAATAGGTAGGGAGCTCCATACAACATCTTCTAGGACCATCCATGTCCTCTTGTGACCTTCGTGACACTTATAGGACGCTGAACCCACTAGCCAGGCAGTACACCTGGGTCAGGACCTGCAGCGGTCGGGTGTCAGCAGCCAGACTTGACAGGTTTTACATTTCCAAGACCCTCCTGCCCAGGTTGATCAAATACAGTATGCTCCCGGTTGGCTTTTCGGACCACCATTTAATTGCCTTTGAATGAGTCACGACTCCTGGTCAGCGGGTCAGATCGTATTGGCTACATGACAGAAATTTCTGCCAAAAGTTTACCGCTTTCTGGCAGGAATGGAGACAATATAAACAGTGTTTCCAGTTTCTGAGCTTATGGTGGGAAGTGGGCAAGGCCCAAATTAGGGTGTTCTGCCAACAGCACATGTCTCACTCCTCAGTCAAAGAAAAAGAAGCAATCAAGAACCTTGAAGTTGAAATTCGAAATATAGAGGAAGGGCTGGACAGCGAGACAGGCGCCACCACCGAGGCCTTGCTGAAGGAGATGAGACTCGAACTCAGCACGCTCCTCCAGAAAAGGGTGAAGGGGGCTCTGATTAGGTCCCGGTTCCTCCAACTTAAAGATATGGATGCCCCCAGCTCCTTCTTCTTCATCCTGGAAAGGTCTACTGCACAGAGGAAGCTGATGTGCTGTTTGAGGCTGCCTGAAGGCAGAGTCACTACCGACCTGGCAGAAATGATGGCTCACGCACTCAGCTTCTACACAGACCTGTTTGGGAGAGCAGACCACCACATCACAAGTCACAAGGATCTCCTAAAGGACCTCCCCCAACTCGGTCTGGAGGAGAAGACTACGATGGACAGGGCACTGTCCATGGAGGAGCTCACCAAGGCTGTAAAATGTCATCCTGGTTAGAAACAACAGCCTTTAGGCCGGGCACCAGGGCTCGATGGGCTACCCGTGGACTTTTTTAGGCATTTTTGGAGCAGTATTGGCCATGACCTCTATGCAGTGTGGATGGAATGCAGTCAGACCGGCTCCCTGCCCAGATTGTCCCGGAGGGTAGTCCTCACCTTGCTGCCAAAGACAGACGACCTGACATTGCTAAAGAACTGGAGGCCAGTGTCCCTCCCGTCCATGGACTACAAAATCCTGTCCAGGGCACTTTCCAATAGACTGAAATTCTGTCTGGGTAACATTGTAAATGCCGATCAGACCCATTGCTTCCCGGACAGGAATGAAATGGACATTATATAAGACTCATCTCTTTCTGATGAGAGACGTGTTTGACGTGTGCGACGCTTATGATTTGAATGCTGGCGTAATAGTTCTAGATCAGGACAAGGCTTTTGACAGGGTGGACCAATTATATTTGTTCTCGGGACTCGGGGCTTTTGGTTGCGGCGACACATTTATATCCTGGTTGCGTCTACTTTACCGTGATGCACAATGCCAAGTAAAAATGGGAAAGGGGCTGAATCGGCCGATTGCCTTTCACCGGGGAATTAGACAAGGCTGCCCCATCTCCAGGCAGCTCAATGCTCTAGCCATCAAGCCTTTGCTCTCTCGGCTCAGGGCTCGGCTACACGGCTTCCCCTTGCTGGGCAGGAGAGGACAGGGACACTCCTTTAGTCTGTGTGCGTACGGTGATGACATATATGCATTTGTTTCTAACCAGGATGATATCCAGCACCTCACGAGTGCTCTCTCACTTTATGAGATGGTGAGCTCGGCGAGGGTGAACTGGGGAAAGAGCAAAGCGCTGCTGCTAGGCCGATGGAGCAGCCACACATTGCCCGCACTACCTGCTGACCTCAGCTGGGAGAGGGATGGCCTTAAGGTGCTAGGGGTAAACCTCAGGGCAGAGGCCTTTACGAAAAAGAACTGGGAAGGGGTGAAGGAAAAAGTAAGTGCGAGGCTGTCGAAGTGGAGGTGGCTACTCCCTCAGCTGTCCTATTGGGGGAGGGTGCTGGTTATCAACAATCTGATTGCTTCGATGCTTTGGCACAAGCTTGGTGCACTGGCGCCTCCAAGAGACTTGTTAGAGGAGATTCAGAGACTTATCCTCGATTTCTACTGGCCCGGAAAACACTGGATTCATGCGGCAGTCCTCTATCTTCCGTTCGTTGAAGGGGGCCAAGGCCTCACTCATATCTTTAGCAGGGTATCGGCTTTTAGACTGGATGCAGCGAGGAAGGTGCTCTATGATTGCGGACCCAGCTGGCTGGTCACTGCAAAGCTGCTATTAAATAGGGTTGGACGGTTTGGGTTAGATAGACAGCTCTTTTTGATGCAGCTGGACGTTCTCAACCTGACCGGATTCACGACATTCTATGGCTCAGTACTCCAAGCTTGGCAGGTTCTAGCCTTCTGGAGGAAGGAGAATGACCACCCAGGCTGGTGGCTGATGGAAGAGCCTCTGCTCTTCAACGACTTCCTGGGGTCCCGGGCCCTGCATTCCACAGGCCTGAGTCTCAGCCTCAGTAGGGCGGGTATTACAAAGCTGGGTCACCTCTTACTGCTACCTCCACAAGACCGGATAGCGCTTGGAGCCTCTGGGCACACCGCCTCCATTCGACTCATCACCAGGGCCGTTAAGGAAATCTGCGACACTCTTCCTCCCTACCTGAATAGCTTCATATCGGATCGCTCCAGTCATGAACTTTGGGACGAGGACGGACTGCAACTGACTTTCAAAACCTCAAGCTTGAAGGCGTTTCAAGACACGGACAAAAAAGATCTGTACGTCACATGCGTCAAAGTCCTGAACTTGCAACCCTTATCAACAGTGAAGGAATCGAAGTGGCACAATTTCTTCGGACCGAATATCTCTCCTAAGAGGAGTTGGCAAGCTTTATATAAGCCACTACTGGACAAGTACCACCTCCAGTGGAGATCGTGCATATAGCCACCAACACCTACAGGGCACGTTTTGAGTCTGAGGTGGCGGGGGACTGTTTGTTTTGTTCACACCCGGAAACATTGCCTCATTTGTTTGGCGAATGCCCCAGGTTGCTGTCATTGTTTACTTTCTTGCGGGGTTGTTTTCAGGTTTGGGGGTTACCTTACCCTCGTCAACAGCCAGAATGTCTACAGGGAATGTAGCATGCTGTGCTTCACGGAGACCTGGCTACAGGTGAACACACTGGGCAGCACCATCGATCTACCGGGCTTCATGCTGATACGTGCACACCAGGGGAGGAAGAGTGGAAAGAAGAGAGGAGGAGAGCTTGCCGTCTACATCAAGAGTATATCATGGATTCCCAGTTATATCACCGTAACGGTGTTTGTGTTCACCCCTGGTATGGAGCTCATGGCGGTTGGACTTCACCCCTACTACCTTCCGTGTAAGTTTTCACACTCCATCCAGGTGCTCGTATACGATCCCTCATCTGCGGCCACGTTCAGCGCCAGTGACATCATCCACTTAGCGATCGCAGATCTGAAGACGCACCACCCTAGTGCTCTCATCCTGATCAGAGGGGACTTCAACCAAATCCCTCTCACTCCCCACCTTCACCCAATATGTAGACTGTGCAATGACAGGGACTAAAACCCTGGACCTCCTGTATCCAAATGTGAGAGATGCTCACAACTCTTACCCTCTTACTCTTCTGGAAATCTCAGACCATAAACTGGTACTCCTTGTCATCAGCTACACACCGATGTGAAAGCGGCAGGCACCCAGCAGCCAGCAGGTCAGTGAAGAACTGTATATATATATATATATATATATATATATATATCAGCGTTGCGGGGGATGCTGGAGTCTACCCCAGCTATCATCGAGCAAGAGGCGGGGTACATCCAGGAGTGGATATATGCAAACAAACAACATTCTCTCATTTGGGGTAATTTTCCCAATTAACCTGCTGCATGTTATTGGACTGTAGGAGGAAACCAGAGAAAACCCAAGCAGACATGGGGAGAACAGGCAAACCTCACAGAAAGGTCCCCTGTTGGAATTGAACCAGGGTCCTTCGTGCTGTGAGGCTGAAGCACTAACCACCGTGATATATATAAATATATATATATATATATATATATATATATATATATATATATATATATATATATATATATATATATATATATATATATAAATAAACCCACACAACCACACACACACACACACACACACATACACACACACAAAAAGAAGAAGCAGCGAGGTGAACAACAACAGGGACAAAATAGACAACAGAATGAAAAATACAGAAAAGAAAAAATCAGCAAGGGTGAGCATAGACAACCAAAATAGAAACAGAGTGACAACAACAGTGACAAAAGTCAACAGGATGCAATGAACCAACAATGATAACACTAGACAACTGAGTTAGGGCACAACATGTGTGAGTGAGTGAGGTATTGGTTTGCACAGATGCAGCTCCAACCGGTCAGAGTTTTGTTCTGTCCAGACTGCTGTGATATATTCTGATGTCCTTGGGAACAAAGAAGCCTCTGAAGCGCTCGGTTCTGCATCGGGGTGGGAAGGATTGTCCAGGATAGCTCCCAGTTTGTCCTTCACCTTCAGCACTGCCACCGATTCTGCCACCGATTCAAGATGGTCCAGGTCAGTCCCATCACCGAGCGCGCTTTCATCACAGGCTTGTTGAGCCTGTTGACCTCCCAGGTCCTGGCATCGCCCCACCAGAACTCAATAGCAAAGAAGAGTGTGCTGGCTACCATAAACTGGTAGAAGGCCAGACACCAAACAACCTCAGTATACATATATATATATGTATGTGTGTGTGTGTGTGTGTGTATGTATGTATGTATATGTATATACGTATGTATGTATGTATGTATGTATGTATGTATGTATGTATGTATGTATGTATGTATGTATGTATGTATGTATGTGTATATACATACATATATATGTATGTATGTATGTATGTATGTATGTACAAATGTATGTTGTATGTATGTTGTGTACAAAAAACACACAAATACTGCTTGTATATAATTTTTTTATGTATATTTTTTTATTTTACCTTTTTTAATTAAATCTATATGGCATTCTACAATTTCCTTTTTCAATGACACAATGTGCTGTACATAGAGAGCTCCTCACTCCTCAATGCCCATATAGTTGAGAATGGGACACACATCACCAATTTATGTGGTCTTTTTCTACTATAGTTATCGAGAGGAAATTCCAAGACTGCCAGAAACAAAATTCGTTTGTGTCTTACCTATTGAGTATACTCGAAGAAAAAATAAAAATAAAAATAAAATAAAAAACAAGAACAATTTGAGAACCTCTCTTTTAGAATGTGTTGTATTGACATCCATGTGATGGCAATTCTATTAACAGCAAGCATGCATGCAAGCATACTAACACATTTACACGGACACACAAGGGCACACACAAAGAGGAGAGGCCACTGCTACTCAGTGTGATGTAAAGTGGTCAGGATGAGTGAAAGCAACTCCAAATGAGAGGCAATTACTTTGTCCAAAGCTGGGACATTGCTCTGTCTCAGTGTCCATTGCGTAAAGTGAATGACTTGGGGCATCTTAGGATCTTTCTCATAAGTGAATGGAATGGAATTTATTTGGACTGATAGCAGTGTTAGAAATTGCACAGGTACCACATTGGTCAATTGCGCTGAAGGAGATAAGCCCGAAGGCAAACCTCTTAATTTACCTTTCCATTTGTGTTCCAACTATCACTGATGGTCATGATCAAAAGAAAGAGGTCTCAGGTGGAAGCGGATGAAAAGAGTTCCCTTTGCAGGGTGGTGGGACTTGGCATCAGAGTTTCGGGTGAGGAGTAAACAGACTAAAATAGAGCTGCTGATGCATCATACTGAAAAGAGTCTGTCAAGACGGTATAAGTATCTGGTTTGAATGTCTCCTGGGCATTTCTCTTCGGAATTATTCGGAGAGCCTCACCCCAGAGAGAGGAACATACTGCAGAGAATTTTAAATCCCAACTGGCCTGGGAATACCTTGTGGTACGCCAGGAAGCAATTGAGAATGCTGCTTGAAAAAAAGGGCACCTGTATTTACCTACTTAGTCTCCTCCCCTTACTGGGGTACTTGGCCGGGCTTGGTTAATACTTGGATGGGAGTGGGAATACCAGGTGCCAGGCGTGGCACAGGAGGTAGAGTCCTTGGAACTTAACATTCCTGGTTAAATTCCCAGCTTGTCTAAGTGTTGTTGAGCGAGACACTGAACCCCCAAATGCTCTCCTGGCACTGCAAGATGGCAGCCAACTGCTCATGGTTCATCCATGATGGGCTAAATGTAGAGAACAAAGACTTACATGACATTATGTATACATTAATTAATTTGCATAATACCTTTGATGAATAATACAGTCAAAGAAATATTCACTTCTGTTTTAGATCACCCAATTGCTCTGTGGCTGTAGTCCTACTTTTTGTATGTATTCCTCGACCTCCGTATATATGTCCATTCAGGTTGTGAACTTTTAACTGCTTGTTTCAAATCCAGCTTCTCCTAATTATGAAGTTTTTCCTTTTTGTTTAGGATGTGCCAATTTCCTCTGTCCAACTGACATTCCACATCCAGTCCTTATATAGTCTTCTTGTATTGTAAGAAGTTGTTTTTTTTTTTATTATTATTTTTTTTTACTTTCAGCCAACAAACTTTATATTTGTTGTTATACATATTTATTTGCCTGTTTTACCTCAAAAAGATGCTATGATCAGCTAATGAAACATAGCGTTTAAGGAAAAAAGTAAATGGAGCCACAATGGGTTCTAATATTTGACAGAAGGGCCTAACGAGGAGCAGATGGATAGGGGTTGTGGGAAGTAATAAATTGCCCTCAAGAATCTATATATTTTTTTTGTTTTGTTTTCTTATGAAGTGTATGTTTCTCATCAGGCTATAAATCTTATAATAAGTGCCAGTGAAGATAAAGTAAACGTCTCTACCTTTCTGTTTAACTCGCTGGCTATACAGTATCTTTGTCAAACAGTTCTACACGGCCAGTCACTGTCCCGCGTAAGAAACTGATCTGTTCAAACTTGCTTTTGCTCTCTGGACGAGAGATTTGCTGTCTCTACCATGCATTATTTTAAAAACTCACCTTTGGGAAAAAAGGCTTAATGGCCTTTGCACATTTGATGTCAGTAAAAAACTTGCCTCGGTACTTCGTGAAAATAATTTTGCTGAGTTTGTAAATTAGCCGCCAATCTCTGTGAAGTGGCCGCCCATTCTTGCGTTGACTGCTTGCTTGTGTTGTTGCCGTGCTTCGTGGCAAAATGACAGCCTACAGCGTATTCTTTAAAAACTCCAACAGTTTTTTGGCACATCAAACATATCGCGGTGGTCACACTTTCATCAAAAACTGTTTTTTGTTGTCAAATCCTAAACATCATTTATTTTCTTTGGTCTGCTCATTGTTTCAAAAATGGCTTAAGAAGAGAAAAGGCAATATTGAGTCTCTGATCGAATATCTTTCAATTGCTCAGTGTGGACAAAGGATTGTTCGGAGTTATGATCATCAGCCTACCTGTCACGATTGGGGGAGAAAGCACATCTGTGCATCCTTTGACGAGTGTAGCCTTGTGTGGAGGCGCAACCATGCCACTCCGTATGTATAACCCTCAATACATTTTTTATCAAGTTTAAAGCACTGACTGGCATTGTTTGAGGAAAATAGAACTTGCTAGACTTTGACACTCCATTAGTGTGCTGCTGATGTTACAAACATACTAGAGTTGGGTTGACCTAAATAAAGCAGCAGGGCTTGATAACATGCTCTGTCATGTTTTAAAAGTTTGAAATGGTGAAGCAGCAGTTGTCCTCACAGGCAATTCAACATATGCTTAAAGAGATCCAGGGTCTCTAATTTCGCCCCTGTAGCCTGTAGCCATTTGATATACAGCAGCTGATAAACATACCCACACTACTTGGAAATTACAGCTTGCTCTGCAACTGGAATTTGGAGATTTGTCAGACTGACTGCAGACAGTCTGTGTTGACTTCTGCTGGTTTCTATTGGCTTCACACTGAACATAGGGTCCCCCCTGGGCTGCATGCCTGATCCGTTGCTCTTCACACTGTTTCCCCCACAATGCAGATGAAAAATGGTATACTTTAGAGGTGAGGCAGCTGATAGGTTGGTGAGGGTGTAAATATATTTCACTTTCAAATAAAACACAGAGGAGAACTGTGAACTTAGGTCAAACTCTGAACATTACCCACTGTACATATGTGTCTTTGTTATGGTAGCCATTCGTTGTCTGACAGGAAGCATTTTCAATGTTTCGTGAACCTGAAAAGGTCATCGAGGTCTTCCACCACCCCATTGAAGAGATCTATGGAGTAGATACATAGAGAAAGACCCCTTCTGTGCATCTCACAGACTGGTTGACCTCTTTCCCTGAGCAGCATATTATTTTCCATAGAAGTAAAAATACGTAGAATGCTCAATAACTTTCTCAAACAGGTCACAACACTGCCTGACTACAGAAATAGATTTATACAGCAGGAAAGGCCAAAAGCTAGTTTTCTGAATTGATATTAGCCCTGGGGCCATATGTATAACTGCTGTGTAAACATTAAAATACACATACATCTGTGAAGAAATTACTGTAAAATAGAATTTGTAATGTTAATCTGTTTTAGTCTGAGCATAATTCACTAATTCATAATTCATAATTCAATAATATCTCATTTCATGCTTTTTTGCGCCTTATATGTAATAGGATAATGAAGGGACTTACAATAAGCTTGCCCCATAGCGTTAAAAACTGGTGTGAATGTGGATGTGTGATCAATGAATAAGCAAAGAGTAGATAGAATAGAATAGAATGGAATAGAATAGAATAATACTTTATTGATCCCACGGGGGGATATTCATGTGTTACAGTAACAGTTGAGCTGCTGCAACGGCTGCCATCTTCCACCGCCACCTTGTTGAAAAGAGAGGAAAGGAGGGGAGGGGGGAGGGAGAGGAGAGGGAGAAAAAAAAGCCATTCCCAACTTAGGCCCCTGGGGGGGGGGGGGGGGGGGGGGGGGGGGGGAGGGGAAAAAAAAAAAAAAAACCCCCCGCCGCGGGGGGGGGGGGGGGGGGGGGGGGGGGGGGGGTGCGATAGGGAAAAAAAACCTCGGCACATAAGCAACATGATAAGACAATATAACAGAACACAAGACTTGCGTCTTGGGGGGGTGTCACAGCCAGGCACTGGAGGCGGTGCGTGCTGCCCAACTGGAGCTCGCATAGGCCTCCGTATGCTGCCCTGCAACTTGGGGTAGGGGTTAGGGGCCAAGAAGGTGTTGAGTTAAGGGAGGTGTTTGTATATGTGTCTTCATGTGTGTGGATGTGTGAGCCCGCGGACTTAAGTCTCCATACAGTCCCGCCCAATTGTCTCTGCCCCCTGATGGTGATAGGCACGGCCGTTGCCATGGAGACGACCTCGGAAAGTTCAGATACGGAGGCCAAGTTCGCTGGTGAAGGGATGGGGGGGAGCATCTTGTCTGCATTCCATCCAGGAGAGTGCAGAAATATCAGCCTTCCAAGGCCAGCATCGGGGGGGCTAATGAAGATAGCAATTGCTTTGGCTTCAGACAGACTCTGTCATTTTCCGTCTGCCTTGAGTCTTTTCTGGTTCTCCAAGTGTTGATCCAATAGCCCGAATTAAGTGGCTAATTTCCATTGAGCCGAGGTGTCAACCTCTCCAAGTTTGTTTCCATCTTTGACAGACGCTTATTCATTCTGCGACAGAGTTCGTCTATCATTTAAGTCTGAGTGTGACCAGCCATGCCCATTTCTCCAACCAAGGCTGGCAGCTTGTCGAATGCTGCCAGCTTCTGGCAGAATCCTGCCAGCTTCTTCCATATTTTGCGATAGAACAGGTAGCCACAAGCTCCAAACAGCAGCATACCTGTTATCATGAGTTCAATGATAAAAATATCTCCTCCACGGAAAGGATCGACAGGCACATAATCCTCCACTTCCCCCAGGAGTCCATCATGTATCCGACAATAAATGTTCCGTTGGGGTATGAGGGCTCACCTCTTCCCTGTCTTCTTGTCGAAAAGATTTGATCAATGGCATTAAGAGACCAGCTAATGAGTTCCATTTTAGGTTTAGGTTTTCAGACGAAGTGCAAGAGAGAGGCTCCAATAGTTCAGACAGAGACAACACAAGACAAAGAGCAGCAAGCAGAGAAGATACAGGAGGGGAGGGAAAAGCATCCACCTTCGTTGAGAGCCAAGAGAGAAGAGATGCACTGATGGCTGAAATTTAATTGCAGAAAAGGAACTAAGAAATGTTGTTATCTTTCATTAATTCATGATCTATAAAGCTGATCCTGCACTCAGGTCCTGGGGCCTAGCCTAGCTCTGATTGGGTAAGGACAAGGTTCACTCTGGGACAGTCTCCAGTTGATCGCAGGGCCACATAAAGATACACACAACCATTCACTCTCTCATTCACACATCTGGGCAATTTCAGTAGGTTCACCTGCAGCATGTTTTAGGACTGCTGGAAGGAACTGGACACCCCAGAGGAAACCCCCGCAGACACAAGGAAAATATGCAAACTCCACACAGAAAGGCCTCTGTCAGATTCTAACCAGGGACCCTTTGCCTGTGAGGAGAAAGCACAAAGCACTGCACACCACCCACAGGCTGTGTTGTTATTTTGTTATTGAATTTTGTTCTTTTGGAATAGAAACAGAACTGAGAGAGAAGCCAGGAAACAGACTTGACTAAGATCAAAAAATGCCATCACTCTTTGACATAACAGTGCATCCATTCTTCAGACCTTCTAATGGGCTTGTAAATACCGATCCCAGCAGAAATATGTGGTGCAAAATATTTTATTGACCATGAAACTACAAAATGAGGTGTTTTCCTAATCTAAATAATACCATGAATAAACTGGACTGGACACACAACACAGATGCCCTATACAGGAACGGTCAGAGCAGGATGTTCTTCCTGAGTAGACTGATGTCATTTGGTGTCTGCAGCGGGCTCCTCAAGACCTTCTACCAGTCTATAGTAGTCAGCGCACTCTTCTTTGCTATAGTGTGCTGGTGGGGCGGTGCCAGGACTGGTGATGTCAACAGGCTCAACAAGCTTGTGAGGAAAGTTCGCTCAGGTGGTGGGACTCAACCTAGACCATGTTGAATCGGTGGCTGTGCGGAGGGTGAAGGACAAACTGGGAGCTATCCTGGACAATCCGTCCCACCTGGGTGCAGAACTGAACACTTCAGACGCTCCTTTCCGCCCACGGCCATCAGACTGTATAACAGCAGTCTGGACAGGACACAACTCTGACTGCCTGGGGGGCATCCGGGCGACCGTCACCCCATTACTCACTCACCCACTCACACTTGTGGTAATCCTAACTATTACTGGTCCCTTACTGGTCACTTATCTATTAATTCTAGTCCCACCATGACTGGTGGGAGCCGCAATCCGCAATACTGTGTGCATTATTTATCTCTATGTGTATGTGTATTAGTGTATACTATATATAGTGTTATATATACATATAGTATATATATATATATATATATATATATATATATATATATGTGTGTGTGTGTGTGTGTGTGTGTGTGTGTGTGTGTGTGTGTGTGTGTAGGTATGGGTATGTGTATGTATATATGTATGTATATGTGTGTGTGTGTGTAGGTATGGGTATGTGTATGGACATATGTATGTATATGTGTGTATGGGCATGTATATGTGTATTTCTATATATGTATATATATATGTTTGCATATATATGTTTGCACATGTAAATATTCTTTCTTTTCTAACTGCTTTTCTCTTTTTTGTTGTGCTTATTTATCTGTTGGCTTTTTGATATTGTTATTGTTGCGCTGCTGCGACACACAAATTTCCCCTAGGGGGATCAATAAAGTATTATCTAATCTTATCTTATCTTATAATAATCATTTCTACATTCAGAGTTATTTTTCATCTCATGTCCATCAGCCTTTGGACAAGAATCGAGACATAGTTAACAAGTAGCCAGGATATATTCATATTTTAACCACAATTCGTTTTTCTTTTTAATATAAAAAAAATCTCAATTTGAAAAAAAGAATGTTTTGTTTATCCTGTATACTTTATTAATCCCTTTTGCGGAAATTTGTTCTCTGCACATAACCCATCATGAATGAACCATGAGCAGTTGGCTGCCATCTAGCAGCGCCAGGGGTGCAGTAAGGGGTTCAGTGTCTTGCTCAACAACACTTCGACACACTAGGAGGACCTAGGAGTCGAACTAAAGCAATACTATACAAAGATAAAACACATTCGAGTCAAGGGTTATATTGCTCTTTTTAGAAGAAATGAATAGCAAGTGAAGTTGATTTATATTTTAGCTTCCCGTGTAAATTGTTTGAAGGTCCCACAGATAGAAGTGTCTTGTCATTTGCCACGATTTAGAAAATCTGTGGACTGGACCAAGTGACAATTCATAGATTCCCACTGACTCCCAAGACACTGCTTCTAATAAATAAAGCGTAAAACATTTATATATACTCAATATATTATCCTATTAGTACGTGACTGCTTCGCAGCTTTTTGTTGACTACTGCCGAAAACTTTCAGGCAGTTTTAAGAGCAATTGCATCTAAACATGTGTTTTCTTATGCCACTCGTACATCTAAAGAATTTAAAAAGATTTGGAAAAGACTTGTGTAGAACTATAATCTCACATCAGTTCACATCTAATGACTAATTTTTAGAGTTCAAGTCTCAGCCTAGGCAAAGACTGAGCTGACATTGTACAAGCTGCACTGTTCTACCCACAGCTGCCCAATACACTCTTCTTTCTGGACAATCAAAATTGATCAGGATGTCCATTGTTGTATTCATCCATACGGCAAAGAAATACCACCTCTGCCACCAATACTGCACTGGCAATTGTTTTTCTACCAGGTTTCCTTTTTCCAGTTTTGTTGGAGCTCATCCATTGGTTGTTGATTGTTTTACATCACAGTAAAGACAAAGGCTGAAAGACTTGCAAAAATATCAAACAGGTTTGTTATTGTCGAAAGCCTATGACTCAGAAAAGACTGATCTATGACTACTCTAAGACTGTAAGATTACCACCTTACACAACTGAGGTGACAGAAGTGTGCTGCAACTCCAGTTAAACTCCAGTAAGATTCTCAAGATTTCCCTCCTCAGTTTTAAGTCTGCGACTGTGAAAATCATTTAGTGTAAGCCCAGCATAAGTCTGACACTGGTCACATACAGACCAGTCATTTATATGTTGTGAGGTGGAATATTAAAATCAAATAACACAAAAACTGAAAAAAATTGAGACCAAAGTCATGGCTGTATAATAATCCATTCCTTTCTGAAAGGATCGTCTGAAGCACTCAGTTCCGCACCAGGGTGTGATGAGGTGTTGGCTGAATGAGTTACCCATCAGCCACAGGTCGTCGTGCAGGGGTATCTGAGCTTATCAAATCCTGCAAGCTTCTTCCATATTTTGCGATCAAACAGGTAACCACAAGCTTCAAACAGCAGCATACTTGTTGTCATAAGTCCAATGATGAAAATATCTTCAGCGTCCTCCACGGAAAGGATCGACAGGCACATGATCCTCCACTTCCCCCAGGAGTTCATCATGTATCAGGCAATAAAGGTTCCATCGGCTCACCTCTTCCCTGTCTTCTTGTGGAAAAAATTTGATCAATGACGTTGAGAGACCAGCTAATAAGTTCCATTTTAGGTTTTCGGTTTTCGGACGAAGTGCGAAAAAGAGGCCCCGATAGTTCAGACAGAGACATCGTTGGATGCATCAGCTTGTCCTTAAGGAGGGTGGGCTGGCCACTGTTGAAGGCACTGCAGAAGTCAAAGGAAGTGACTCTCACAGTGCTTCCTGCACCCTCAAGATGGGACAGGGCCCTGTGTGTGAGGAAGATGATTGCAGGCTCCTACCCATGTGCTGCCTGTACACAAACTGCAAAGGGTCCAGGGAAGCAGACAGCCGTTGTACTCCAGGTGCTGGAGTACAAGCCTCTGAAATTACTTTATGACAGCTGACATTCGTGCCACCGGCCTGTAGGCATTGAGACCTTTCTTAGCTACTGGGACAATGCAGGAGGTCTTCCAGAGGTCAGGCAAGGTGCTGGTGGGGGGCGGGAGGGAGCTGAGCCTACAGCAGAGGTGTGAGAGGGTGAGGAGGTGGGGGATGGGGGCCCAGATCCACCGTCAGAGCTTACCGGCTGTCAAACCTATTGAAGAAAAGGTTTAGCGTTTAGGGCTACCATCTCGTCCGATTTGTTGGCCAGCGACCTCACGTTCTCCATGATGACCAAGGGTAGGAAGGGCTTGCATCTCCTGTCCCTCTTTGTCCCTCTCTGTTCACTCTCTCACCTTTGCACTGACTTTCCTTGCCCTGCGTGTGTTCCACCATAGTTCATCTCTGATGCGCCTAGCGGGGGGTCCGGCTCCTTTCTGTGGTTGGAGAAGTTCCTCCTAGATCTATGTGATCATTTTTCTTTAGATTTGGAAGGAGAAAATTATGTCAAGCAATGCAATGTGCTGGAAAACGGTGTCTAGTCTAATAAATCCAGAAAGAGAAAAGAGAAAGGTAAAAATATTTGGAGCAGCTGCAACAGGCTGCCGTCTTCCAGCGCCATCTTGAAAACAAAAAAAAAAGGCCAAAGCCTTTCAGCCAACAGATTCATTCCCCACTGAGCTACAAAGTCCTTCATGAATCCCTCACATCTCAAGGTGTAACATAACATGAATTTTTTACTTGTACCTTCAGTCCCCTGCCTCTGTGCCTGCATTTTCATCCATTCATTGTTTCATTCTCTATAAAAATCACCATCCACCCAGTGCCATGGGCATGCTGAAGTAAATATCAGCTGGCAATGCAATTACATTAAAAATCACCATTATTAACAAGTTCTCTGCCTATAAGCACCTCTACTTATAACACATGCAATGGAATCTGCTAATTCGCTAATAACCTACATGTACGGTGTAAACATCAGTATTTCCTTGATAATGAGCAATTTGTTAAGACATTTCTCCACCTTTGCTTTAATTGCACAGGAAACTAGATTTGACAACGGTCCCAGCCATCCCCAGCACTATCCAGCACTATCCAGCTTCAAGCAGTTGCAGTGCTACCTTGTGGTTTTCGAAATCTATAAAAGATCCATTTCAAATGATAGTAACCTTGTTACCTTCTTTATTGGCCTATGGCAGACACCAGAAGCTCAGGCAGCCATTGAGGAACTGTGGTCTCTGACCCACTACCCCATACCTCTAGACTGCTCAATCAATCCTTTTTTTTTCAATAAATACCGGCACTTGAGAATGATAGATAAGTGATATTGAAAGCAGAGGACTTCTCACTGTTATAAGGGTCTATTTTTGATTTGGCTGAACAAGGCAGAGTCAGTGATGTCGTCATGATAGCTGCTTATTCTGAAGCCTGAATCAGAATCAGAATTTACTTTATTCATCGATTATGTTCACACATATGTTACAGGTCCATATGGTACATATGTTACAGGTCCCAGAGTGTGGTACCATAATAACAAATACAACTCTGTAAACTGGAGAAATGAATCAGATAGAGTGGAATTTCTTGATAATTCCCAGTTTATGAAGTCTTATATTAAAACAACTTAACAAAAAAAACCAACCCGTCGAACATAAACAGCTTGGAACAGCAGTGACGATGAATGCACTCCGTTAGCCAGCAGCCCCCACCTCATGCAACTTCCTGGTTGCAAGAAGAGAAGGTTGATTCGCTGTGGCGACCCCTGAAGGGAAAAGACGAAAGTAAAAGAAAGAAGAAGATCCGCTCCGCGAATCAAACAAACACAAAAGCGGCAGTACAATTTTAGGTGTGTCACACATACAAGGAATTTGGCTCCCATTGACAGTCACACATTGTAATGACATAAAGATATCCAATGACTGGACAAGAACATCATAAAAAACACAAAATACAAAGTGCAGAGTGTAATGTCTGTTTAAGTAATAAGGTGATACATATGAGTAATGCGATTAGTGTGGAAGTGGAAAAATGTGTTAATTAGATAAATAAAATAATGAATTAAGTGAGGACCAGGTGCAGATGTTAGTTAGTGCATGACAAGGTATGTAAATTGCCTTCGGGATTTATGCATTTAGCTAATTGTTCTGTGGGAAAAGCCTATGTCTGATAGTTCTGCAGCTATCTGGCATACACTGTAAGAATAGGTTGTTTCCTGGGTCGGTTAGCAGGGATATTTTACTGCCTGATTCCCGAATGATGGGGGGTGCTGGTTCGGAGGGACGGGGAAGGGGTGTGGGATGTCAATGGTTGAATGGAGTCATAATTGGAGCGGAGGATGGATGTGATTCCACAGATAGTTATCAAACTATCTGGTTTCATTGTGGACAGCAAAGTAAGAATTCCATTGTACAAGGAAACATGTTTCAATAAACAATAGACCTTAAACATTTTGAATCTTTAATCCTGAATGTGCTCTTGAACCTAGAATGGAACTCAGCTCATCTTCCAGTGGACAACATTATTTAGTGGGGGATGGTGGTCTCCTGTAGCTGGTGATGTCTTGCATCACACCACTTGCTTGTCTCTTCACTGACACAGGGTCAATGGCTTAAAACACTTTTTAGCTTTTCAGGATAGCACCTCTTTGCCACTTTGAGCTCATTGGTCAGTGAGTTTCTGGTCTAGTTCTACAGGACTATGTCCCCACTTCACCTCCCAGGTGAACAAGAATGATTTCTTTTTCCCAGGTGTTCCCGGGCCATAGTCTGTCCGGCATGTCCTGGGTCTTCCTCAGGGCCTCCTCCCAGTTGAACATGCCCAGGGCACCTCACCAGGGAGGCATCCAGGAGGGCATCCTGAACAGATGCTCGTGATCTCACTCTTTTGATCACTACCCACAGCTCATGGCCATAGGTGAGGGTAGGAACATAAATAGAAGGGTAAATTGAGAGGTCCGCATTTTGGCTCAGCTCTTTCTCTACCACGACAGACCTGTGCAGAGTCTGCATCACAGCTGACAATGCACCGATCCACCTGACAATCTCCCGCTCCATCTTTCTCTCACTAATGAACAAAACCTTGAGATACTCGAACTCCTCAACTTGGGCCAGGACCTAATTCCTGACCCAGAGGGAGTACTCCACCTCTATCCGATGGAAAACCATGGTTTTTGGCTGCAGGTACTGATCTTTAGCATTTGGTTGTGAACCAATCCAGCAAGAGCTGATAGCTCGGACCAATGAAGCCAACAGGACCCCATCATCTGCGAAAAACAGTGACCCAATCCCGTGGCCACAGTACCTCTTCTATCGTAGGTGAGTTAAAACTGTCTTTGGCAGGAGACTCTGCAAGACGTACCCACTGACAAATGATATATTCCCCTGACGAAGTTTTCTGAGTTTTTGATGTTGTTGAATGTGCAGAAGGTCTTAGTATGCGTGCACATGTCTTCACAAACATTTATGTAATATGCAACAGTGTAAGTGAAGCCTTAAAGACACTCTAGTCAGTGAAGTCACAGCAGGCCTGCACTTCTAGCTTTGCCTCTGTGCCTCTCCAACTCCCTACACTCTTCACCACAGGCTTAGCAGATTTTGATTTCTGCCTAAGACTTGGGAGAATATGAACCATGCAGTGATCGAAGAGCCCCAAGTGTGCACTGGGGACAGAGTGACGGTATCCTTTAAGATTGTGCAGCAGTAATCATGGGTATTTGCATCTCTGGTTGGACACCTAACATGCGTTTCTGTACTTTGAGAGTTTGTGGCTGATGTTTGCTCTGTTGAAGTCTCTAAGAATAATGAGCGGGGAGTCTAGATATATCCACACCATGTCAGTTAGCTGGTCAGCCAGGTGTCGTAAAGTCTCACTGTCCCACACCTGAGGCAGAATGTAAACACTGACCAGGATAAAAGAGAACACCTGTGGTGAATAATACACCTCGCAGTTATTGAAGATTGCCTCTAAGTGGGGGCTGCATTATTACTTAAGGACTGCGACACTTGTGCACCAATCTTCATGAATGGAAAGGTAGATTCTGCCTCCCCCTTCCCCATCAGTTATATGTTTTGGTCCAAGCGGGAAAGTTGAAAGCCCAGCAGCTAAATTGCGCTGTCTGAGATGTGATAATCAAGCAAGAACGATCAAGCACAGGGCAGCAGATGTGCTAAAATCAGAATTTGAGAATTTGAACCCACATGATAATAGTACACTATAATACATACAGATATATTAGAAAAATACACTAATAGTGTCTCTAGCATGTGAAATAAAATTCTGCATTCTTCTAATCTTAGGATTCTAATCTTTAAAATAGCAGTAGTCATCATATTGCACAGTTTTCAAGAGATATTTGATACTGTGTAATAGGTACTGTGAGAATACGGTAAAAGAGATTCAGGCATTGGGTAAGTTTTGTATATCAATGATATATGTGAATGACCCAAGGAGAAAACATATTCATGAGCCTTGAAATGCACTACAGCCTACTCAAGGACAGAGGGTTAAACAGGTGATGCTCTGAGAACTGAGATTGGGCACTGGGCAGTTCTCAGGTAGAAGCTATCTCAAACTATTAGTACTGAAGAAAGAAGGACATTTGTGATTATCTGCGTTATGTTCTTAACCCGGGGTAAGGCTTTTTTTGTCTGCAACTAAGCATCCAGCATACTATTACATGATGCTGCATGTTAATGTACTGGGGGCGGCGTAGTGAGGAGGTAGAGCAATCGTCCTTGGAACCAAATCTTCCTGGTTCAATTCCCTGCTTCTCCTAGTGTGTCGAAGTGTTGTTGAGCAAGACACTGAACCCCTAACTGCTCCCCTGGCGCTGGTAGATGGCAGCCAACTGCTCATGGTTGTCCATGATGGGTTCAATGCAGAGAACGAAATTCCCCACGAGGGATTAATAAAGTATACATTTAATTATTAATATTCTCTGATGTGGATTTTTAAAAGGTCACAAGCACTTTTTCTGTGCCTCGCAGGCGAGTGGTGAAACATCTCCAAGGGAAAAAAATCAAGTTCAGTTGCCACGACAAGCATAAAGAAAAGCATTATAGCCAAGTACATCTATGATTTGGGTAATAGCATGTTGTTCAAAATGTCTTAAATAACTATTGTGATTGTTGTGCTATAATCTTATAAATGAGCATCCAAACCTAGCTATCTCTATCTTCAACCTGATCCACAGACAGCCATGTTAATGCAATTCCCCTGTCCATTTATTCATTTATTTTTGTGTCTTCAATATCAGTCAATCAAGACTCTATGGTTATGGAAGTAAGTGCAATAATGTGTTTGCAGTCATATATGGAATAAATATTAGTTGCTTACTTAATGTAAGATGGAGTGATGGTAAAATAAAGAAAAATAAAAAAACAGTTACAAGTTGATTAGAACATGTCCTTCCTGAGTGCTTACAGAGCAAGTGGGTCTTTTTGAGTGAACCAATATAAATAGTCATATTATTCAAAGTGCCTGGCTGGCTGGAAGTTGCTTTGGTTACAGCACCCACCTAAGGAAGGGACAATATCGAGACACTACAAGTGTCAACTTCCTGACTCTTATGGTGGGCACAATGTTACGACACAGGCTGATGATAATTGATACCAATGGATATGAGACGGTGCAGGTGGAGACATGTGATCATGTACAGATAATTCTGCAGCATATCTCTGCTTATCCAGCTCTTATCCAATATTCACTGACATTCTGAAAACAAAAATTTGGTGGAAAGAAGCCCTCTGTTCTACAAACATTGATTTGTATGGATTTTTGCACACACCTAAATTAATAAGTGTATGTGAATTTAAAAAAGAGAGAGAGCAATTGTGAGTGAAAACAAGTTACAGAGAGCTGGTTGCGAGTTTTGTTGAGTGGAGCAACCAAAATCACCTCCTACTCAACATCTACTCAACATCTCCAAGACTAAGGAGGTGGTAGTGGACTTTAGGAGGAATAGGAGGAAGCCTCAATCAATCACAAAACACAGATGCCCTATACAGGAAGGCTCAGAGCAGAATGTTCTTCCTGAGGAGACTGAGGTCGTTTGGTGTCTGCAGCGTGCTCCTCAAGACCTTCTACCAGTCTATGGTAGCCAGCGCACTCTTCTTTGCTATAGTGTGCTGGTGGGGCGGTGCCAGGACTGGTGAGGTCAACAGGCTCAACAAGCTTGTGAGGATAGCTCGCTCCGTGGTGGGACTCAACCTC
>CAAKHD010012023.1:2500-11817 GCA_901007705.1 Fistularia tabacaria
GTTTTAACCTCCGCCCGCTAACGGTAATAAAATGAAAGACGGGTTGATGAAATTACATTAGCCTTGGCCGTGCAGTGACATTAGCCTTGGCCGTGCAGTGGAGAACTTTTGCTAGCTTTCTGCCCAGCTTGCTAAGCTAACCAACCTTCTCCAGAGTACTTCTGTTTGTGAATTTTCCCATCCCTTCTTTTACCCTTCGACTAAATTTCACATTTCCTGTTCCTGTGTAATCACAACTGTAACAACAAGAAGTTAATTTCGGCGGTCTGTTAGCGCAGCGGTCCGTTAGCACAGCGGTTAGCGCTTCCGCCTCACAGCAAGAAGGTCCGTGGTTGGAGTGTGGAGTCTCCGCTCTCTCCTCGTTCGTTGGATACCTAAATTGTCAAGACTTGAATGAGACGGTGAACGGTTGTATCTCTACACGCGGCCCTGTGATTGGCCGGTCCAGGGTGAACCCCGACTCTCGGCCAATGAGGGCTGGGATACAGCACGGAGTCCGGGATAAGCCGTATAGATAATGAACGAATGAATGACAGTTACTTTAAATCTTTGAAACGACAAAACCGCTCGCATTTTGTTTCTAACGGCGCCCCAAGGATATTTTTCAGCGGAGCGTCAACATAACAGACACGCCGCGTCAATCATTTCAAGAACAAGCTGTAATTAAACGGTAACGAGCCAGAATCCCGCGTCGCGCCGCTGCTTCACAACAGCAACGGGGCTGCAATCGCCCTCGGGAGAGACCGGGATCGGGAATTTTTTAAATTCGCGTTCGCTTCTCGGAGAGAAGACAAGTGCCGAGTCGGGTGAATCGTGGAGGCCCCCACCCGCCTCCCGCCGTCCAGGACGGCGTTGACAGCCGAGCGTCATAATTATGTTTAATTTAGTGTCGGGTCACGGGGTTAATTTTGTGGGCGGAGTTAAAAATCTGTGATTATGTTCTGTTTTTTTTTTTTTTTTTTTTTTTATACACAGTTTTTCGTCCCTCTGATGGACGGAACGGTACGACGGTGCCGAGGTGGTGACTGAGCAGCTCGAGGTGGAGGTGGGAGGCCACCAGGGATCTTCTCTGAGCACCTTCATGTTGCTTTGTTGATGCGCAGGCAGACACAGGCGGTTAGACTGGAATGAATGATGTTTGCAGATAACACTGTGCTCTGTCATGAGGAGCAGCAGGTGGAGGATCATCTCGAGAGGTGGAGGTATGCTCCTGGAGAGGGGAACGGTGAAGCTCAGCTGCAGCAAGATGGAATATTTATCTGTGAATGATAGGAACCCAAGTGGAAAGGGTGAGGCTACGGGGAGTGGAGATGAAGAAGGTTCGACTGGAAACTAGTGATATTTGCAGATGACACTGTGCTTTGTAGTGAGGAGTAGCCGTTCGAGGAACATCTAGAGAGATGGAGGTATGGTCCTGGAGAGGAGAAGGTGCTGCTGTAGAGGAGAATGGTGAAGGTTAGCAGCAGCAAGACAGAATACCCATCTGTGAACAAGAGGAACCCAAGTGGAAAGGGTGAGGCTACAGGGAGTGGAGATGAAGAAGATGGAAGTACCGAGGGACAACAGTCCAGAGCCATGGAGAGTGGGAAGAAGAGGTGGAGAAACGTGTCAAATCGAAACAACTGAGCGGCCTCAGATGCTCCAAACGAGAAGAAATCAAATGAATAAATAGGAAAATATTCGCAGGAATAAATAAATTAAGATGATGATATAAAGATCATAAAATATAAGTGCTATAAGGTTTAGGTTAGGTAAACTGCCCTCATCTTGGACAGCGTCCGCTTCCATGGAGACTCCACCTCCAAACCCGAGACCTCGCTGGCCTCACGGATTAGTTCATGAAGTAAACAGCGTCAAAGATAGCCACGGCACCACTTCCTGAGCAGCGTCCGGCAGATGTCCAAGCGCCTCAGCTGCCTCGGGAAGAAGAGGCGGCTTTAGGCCTCCTTGTAGCCTGTACTGGACTTTCTTTTGTCCAGTTCAATTTGCGGGCAATGCAGACGCCCGGGTATTGATAGTCCTCAACAAGGTCCACCTCAAGGCAGGAGGGGATTTGGACCTTCTAAAATCCGCAATCAGCTCCTTCGTCTGGGGTACGTTGAGGTGGAGGTGGTTCTCCTCGCAACAAGAGACAAAGGAGTCCACAACGGGACGGTACCCCGGCTCATCAACCCCCTCCAATAGGTCAGATCACAGCAGAGTCATCAGAGACGCTCTGGAGGTGGCAGGACTCATTGGTGGAGAGGGTGAAGAAGAAGGGGGACCACACGTTGTGGCGTCCCAGTGGGCATACCGTGGTCTGCAAATGAGAAGGGAGACGACACCTGAGAAGTAGAGGCCTGATGGTACTAAAGGCACTGGAGAGGGTTGGTCCAGACGGGCGTAGGTGCGACCCAGTGAGTGGACGGCGCCATCAGGTCCAGGAGGTCCAGATGTGGTTTCACGATGGACCAGAGCTGATCCAGGATGAGCCTCACAGAGGTGTTTGGAACCCGAATAGTGGACCTCCTCGAATGAAGGGTTCGGTCATCTGGTCATGGGTTGTCCAACCTGAAAGAAGAGTCTCACGTTTCCAGAAGCAGCTTGATGGTATTCAGGCACCTTCTGGGATTTCTTGATTCTTCACGATCCATGTGTCGCCATAGGATGAGTCACCCGGCAGGCGGCAGATACCAGTCGTACGAATAAAAAACAGGATTTATTTTTGTTTTGTTTACTATCAGGCTGGAAATACGTAAAGAGCGGAAGAGAGAAGCCAATCGCCCCGCGACCTCCGACCTTTTCACGGAAAACAAATGCATTCGAAAAAGAAAAAAACACGCACATCCGCTGCTCGGTTAGGGACTGGATCAAAAATAGCAACGGCTTGAAACCAAAAATCTAAACAGCAAGAGCGCTCCAAAAAGGAAGATAATTCATTCATATATTAAATATCATATATATATTCAGAACAGATTTTTTTTTAATCGCATGATTTTTTTAATTTAACTTTATTATCATCATATTTTCATTGAACTGTATTCTAAATATATTTTTTCATTTACTTATATCATGAACACATTTTTGTATAACTATGTTATAAACAAACATTTTTATGTAACTTTATTATAAACATGTTTTTTCATATTACTATATTATAAACATATTTTGTATATAACTATATTAGATACATATTTTTATTTTATTTTTTAAATATTTTTATTTTTTAACTAGATTATAAACACATTTTTTATATAACTAGATTTTAAACAAAAATAGTATGTTACTTATGAACATATTTTTTCATGTAACTACATGAAAAGAATATTTTATATAACTTTATTATAAACCTATTTTATATCTAGCTATATTATAAACATTTTTTTACATAACCATATAAATCTATTTTTTTAATATAGCGATATTCTAAACATGTATTTGTATATAACTATATTATAAACATATTTTGATCTGAGGAAGAATATTTTTGTTGGAAACATCATGCGATCAGTCATTTTTTTCCGTTCTCTATGTAAAATTAATGATCCTTCTTTTTTGGAGCACTCTTGGTGTGCGGAATTTTTCTGGGTTTCAAAGCAAAAACAAATAAAAACCCACGTTTGTCTTGGGAACAAATAAATAAAAATCACGGTTGAAACTTAAAGCTCATTTCAGCCTTTTTTTTCTTTTTTTTTTCCCCTCCTCAGCAGCTGGATTGATACCTCTTCTTTATTTCTTTTTTAAAAAAGCTTTCTTTTTAATCTCCCGTCACACTCCGGCTACCAATGGGCCGTTTTATTCCTAAAGGACGGGGGTATTTTTACCCCGGGGTGGATCGCTCCACTATGAATCTATAATGTAATCCCGCCGACACCGAGAGACACACATCATTCAAATGTTACAGTGCATTACAATTCCAACCCATCAGATAGACTGGAAAAAAAACTCATGCATTGAAATCTGAGCACTTATATATGAGCTACATGCAAGTGTGTGTGTGTGTGTGTGTGTGTGTGTGTGTGTTTTCTTTTTGTGTGTGTTTTTTTTCTGGTGTTGTCAAGCATTAGCATTCACAGTGCAGCACAGGCATGTGTATGTGTGTGTGTGTGTGTATCTGCAGTTGAACGCACGTGAGTTTATGGCTGCTCGCGTGCACAGGAGTGTGTATGTGTGTGTGTACGTGTGTGTGTGTGTGTGTGTGTGTGTGGAGTTTTTATACAGAGGAAGTGTGTGTGGGGGTGGAGAATGTGGAAGTGAATTATGCCTTTTTCAGAGGGGAGGGGTGCATATATGTATGTGTGTGTGTCTGTGTGTGTGTGTGTGTGTGTGTTAGTGTGTGTGTGTGTATGAGTGTGTGTGGGGGATGGGCGAGTGGCACACTGTATGTATGTTCACTAAGTATGTGTGGGCTGGCTTGTGGTGTGTGTGTGTCTGTGTGTGTATGTGTGTGTGTGTTTGTGTGTGTGTGTGTGTGTGTGTGTGTGTGTGTATGCGTGTGTTTGTATGTGTGTGTGTGTGTGTGTGATGTATCCAAACACATGCATTTTTATGATACCCCTACACGTGCACACTACACCGAGCCCCTCTCAGTTTGTTTATGTTAAACGTGCATTGGGGCGCGCGTCACACACACACACACACACACACACACACACACACACACACACACACACACACACACGCACACACACACAGGCACACACATAAAGTGTAATTACGTGGGCGTGCAGGAGCTTTGTATGTTTTATATGCATTTTGGACCATCTGTTTAACAGTGCTGCGTGTGCGCATGAGTCACAGCGGCGTGCACGTACAACAACATCCAGTCTGCACGGTCTTGAACTCTGACCCCTCCCCCCACCCCCACTCCTCTTTCTCAAACACATGCAATTAATTTCATGATGTTTTCTCCCACAGCGCCCCCCGCCCCCCCATCATTAGCTCATTCGCCCTGACGTTACTTGAGCGTCGCGTTGCATCTTTTAAAAAAAACAGGGAAGGGACCAAAAAAGAGAAAAAAAAAAAGATGTCTTAAAAAAAATCAAAATCAAAAATAAGGCTTAAATATTCATGATGATGTAAATACAGGCACGTTAGTTTCTTCTATAGGAATAATCCTCTTTGGCGCGAGCCAAGTGTTTTTAGATCTGCTCGGGCAGGGACGGGATTGGAATAATTCATGGATTAAGCGCGAGAAGCCGACATTTTCACACGCCGCACGTGTTACTCGGCGCGGCGGCGGCGCGTTCGAGGGGTCCCGGCGTGACGCCGAGGGGGGATTCAGCCGTCGCTTGTTCTGATAGGAGGCGCTGTCTGCTGTCAGAGGCCGGTCGCACGGCTCTGTACGACGGCTGAATGAGAGGGTGAATGGATTTTATCTCTCTGTGGATGACGGAGTGAATGATTGTACGTATTTGACTTCTGAATGAGCGGGTGAACGGTTGCATGGATCGAAATGATGTCTGAATGAGAGGGTGAATGGTTGCTTTTCTCGATAGGAATGAAAGAGTGAAAGGTTGAACGTCTCTATATGACTTGTGAACGAGTGAGTGAACGGATGAATGAGCGACTGAACGGATTTCTGTCTCTGTGTGGATGACAGAGTGAATGCTTGTATGGCTCGTGAATGAGTGAGTGAGTGAACGGTCGTGTTGTTATATGACGTCTGAATGAGAGGGCGAATGGTTGTTTTTATAAGCACGAGAGAGTGAATGATTGTATATCTATAGATGACATCTGAATGAGAGGGTGAATGGATATTTATCTCTTTACGAATGAAGGAGTGAATGGCTGAATGTCTCTATATATGACTTGTGAATGAGTGAGTGAACGGTGGTTTGTTTTTCTATGACGTCTGAATGATTGAGTGAACTGGTTTTAAGTCTATATACGATGACACGGTGAATGGTTGTAAGTCCATATATGGCTTGTGAATGGGTGAGTGAATGGTTGTGTTTCCATATGACATCTGAATGAGAGAGTGAATTGTTTTTGTCTCTATATGTGACGTCTGAATGAAAGGGTGAATGGTTGCTTGTCTCTATATGCATGAAAGTGTGAATGGTTCTATATCTTTACATGAATGCGAGAGTGAACTGGTTTAATGTCTCTACATGATGACAGAGTGAATGTTTGTTTGTCTCTATATGACGTGTGGATGAGTGAGTGAATGGTTTCATGTCTTTTTATGACTTCTCAATGACTGAGTGAACGGATGAGGGATTCACAAAATAATAATAATAATAATAATAATCATATTAACAACAACAACAACAACAATAATAATAATAATAATAATAATAATAATAATTATAATAATAATAATGCACATTCACAGTAAACAATAAACAGACAATAAATATGAAAGTATAAAGAATAAAGTTCACGCAGCTCAAATCTACTGGAACTGAGGTGGCAGGATGATTTAACGGTATACAAACCTGAAATGTATAAATATGGAATTTGAATTTGAATATAGAGAGTAGCAGCAGAGTTTTTTATTTTTTTTTTTTTTTATTTTTCAGTTATTTTCTTTTTCATTTCAAATACCACCTCGAAGTTTATTGACTTCTAAGCACTCATTTTTCCGGTTTTTAAGTTTCAAGAAAAAAAACGGGGTCAAATGGTCAGGAATGAAAGCGACGACGCGACCACAAACAATCTTCTTTGTCCGGGAAATATTCTGATCCATGAAATGAAAACGCGGTTACACGTCATCCGAAATAAAATCCACGCGCAGCCTCGGCTCGGGGGAAAAACCTCGGAGCAACAACAACCTGCTGTCCGTAATCCTTTCTTGTCAACCGATTATCGGACGGGTGGAGGGTGAAGGAGGTAGCATCACTGGATTAGCGGCGTAGCGGCTAATTCCCAACTCAACTCCGACTGGAAACTTTTTCTTAGCCTGCGCTGCCGCCGGGGGTACGCGGATTAGCTTTGAATTAGCACACTGGGCTAGCCTCCCCATCAATCCCGACCCTATCGCTCCAGGTAGCGTTAGCATCGGCTCTCCGGCCCCGAACGTTGCAGTTCAGGTAGCGGCAGGTGTGCGCGGGTGTGTCGGGGCTAGCTAGTGCTGCTAAAAATGAAGCTATTCCGTGTGCTAACACACCACTTCCCAGCGCGATCTCCAGCGTGATTCATTCCCGGCGTTTCCCTTCGCATCGATTCACCGGCGGCGGCACATCGGCCGTTATAAATGTTCATTTCATATTCAGTCGCTAATGTTAATCACGGTATGTACGTTTTTGTCAATAACCATTTATCATGCATCGTCGAAGAAGAAGAGGAGCGCAGTCCTCCACCGAGGAGGAGGTTTGTCATCACCGGATTACCGCCTGACGAGTAAAATCTTCAGCAGCCTTGATTTCAATGTTTGCAGAAGTCCAATTATTCACCTTGTTCATGTGCTTTGGGCGCTGAGAAAATAATACAGCTTGATAGAATAGGTGACGATATGGAACGTACGTAGCATTAGCTGCATCTCTGTCAGGAGGCGGCGGCCAATGGGAGGCTCCGGCTGACTGAGACAGCGATGTCACCTTAAAATCATCTGTCTTCGTCTCTCAAGGAGTCTGAGAATAGATGCAAGGAGGTGTAAAATGAAGACATGTTCAGGCGCTGAGTGGGAATGCACGAGACCCCTCCCACACACACACACACACACACACACACACACACACACACACTCCCCCTCCCGCCATATAACCGCAGATAAAAGTAAGCTAAATTATTCATGTCTGTAATGAGCTTAGCGAAATTATGCGTGAAGATGCATTTGATGACCAGGCGGGTCACATCGTGTCAGAGGGAATGCAGAAATCGACATGACAAATAGAGAGGAATCCAAATAAAACATAATAATAATAATAATAATAATAATAATAATAATAATAACCATAATAATAATAATAATAATACAAATAATAATAATAATGACCCTAAGTGCATGATAATTGGTGGGTAATGGATGAATTTAAAAATAAAATAAAATAAAAATAAAAAATGAAATAAAAAATTAAAGATTTCAAAGAAAGTAAAAGTAAAAATTAAATAAAATAAGAGGAAAAATAAAATAGAGATAAAAATGCAAATAAAAGTACAACTTCTACTGCTACACTTATTACTACTACTAAGAATAATAACAACAATAATACATACAACATGGTAATGATGATCATTATATTATGATGATGAAAAGCATAATAAATAATAGTGACAATGGTAATAATAATAATCATTTTATACACACACAATCTATATATATATATATATATATATATTTATACACACACACACAACACACACACACACACACACATATATATATATATATAAATATATATATATATGTGTAAATATGATCTGGAAATGAGGAATAGGTCTCGAAAAGAAAAAATCAATTCAAGATAATCTGCCTAAAATACCGACGAAGTTAGAAATTAGACAAAAAGTCAAAGTCAAAGTCAACTTTATTGTCAATCCTGCCATACGTTCACACGTACAGAGCATTTAAATAGCGTTTTACTCGAATGACGAGCTACGCAGAGGAAGGTTGTTTTTTTTTGGTTGCTATCTTAAAGTGACTAGTAAGAAGTGCAGTTGCATCAAAAGTTTTTACAGTGCATCCATGGAGAAGTTCTGATGGCAAAAAAAAAATCGAGCGATAAAACCTTCAAGAATGAAATAAGGTGATAAGATTCACAGTTATACTAAGATTACTGGTGAGGGGTCTCATAAGCGGACAGAAAATTTGATATCTATGGAAGTTACATATACATTTTTTTAATGTCAACATTAGTAACGACTCTCCAATTTAACTTGACGAAAGCATCAAAACTAAAAATCATCTTTTCTATTTTCTATTCACCTCAAAACGGTAACTTAAAAAAAAAAAAACAACCCATAACCTTTTCCCCTTCTAAATAACCGTATTTGTATACGGCGTGCTTTTATTTTGTCCGCGCCGGATGCACCGACTTCCGCTTCCGTTTTTCCTACCCCCGCTTCCCCTCGCTGACACCTGCTAGCTTGACAAAGGAGCTCTTTGTATGACTGGTCTGCAAGGTACCAGAGCACCGAGCGGCGGCGGCGGCGGCAGCGGCGGAGCACCGGGACGCGGATAGGACACCCAAGCCCGAGGGTCCGAGCGGGTCACACGGTACCGGAGCAACGGAACCAACCCTCCTTCCGAAAAAAAAAAAAAAAAAGTTCAGTTTTTCACCCGCGTCCGGTCGGAGGATCTTGCGGGAAGTTTTTTTTTTTTTTTTTCCCTCTCCTCCTTCTCTTCCCCCTCCCTTCTTCTTCTTTTTTATCTTTCCCTTCTTTTTCAATTTTTT
>CAAKHD010012024.1:8349-24298 GCA_901007705.1 Fistularia tabacaria
GGTTGGGGCGCCGGGGCGGCCGCGGGGGGGGGGCGGGGGGCGGGGGGGGCCAAGCCGGCAGTTGGCGGGGGGGGGGGATTGCTGCTGCTGGGGGGGGTTGAACCCCCCCCCCCCTTCCTGCTTGAGTGTATTCATTCTCCCCTCTCTCCCCCCCCGCAGAGACAATGTTTCAAGACCAGACGGACTTTGATTACGGTGAGATGTTGCGGATCTGAGAACCTCGGCGGCGCAGGGCTCCTCACCGCGGCTCAAAGTTCTCTTTTCACTCCCCAGATTACGAGACCCTGCGGACCACCGGGGTCGTCCTGGCCGTCATCATGTTCGTGTCCGGCATCGTGATCGCCCTGAGTAAGTACGCTCCCTCGCTCTCGCTCACGTCCACGCCGGCACCTGCGTGTTTGTAACCGACGTGTCGTTCCCCAAACAGGTAAAAAATTCACAAAATGCGTAAAATCCTCGTCCAAGTAAGAGCTGTGCAAGGTTCGCTGAATGACTCGCATGTGTGATGGGGATGCCCGACCAACCCCGGGAGCCAGCGCCACTCCCTGTTTTACCCCTGAAGGCACTTTTCGGGACTTTCGCTTCCACCCCCCGTCCCTGTTCAGCGCACACACACACGCACACGCACACGCACACGCACACGCACACGCACACGCACACGCACACGCACACGCACACGCACACGCACACGCACACGCACACGCACACGCACACACGCGCACACTCGAACACACCTCACACGAGTGCTTTGGCCGGCACACTGCGAGATCCCCACACAGCTTGGACGGTGTGTGCATGAGAGCAGGGGTTCGCCGACCCGCCGCGAAAAAAGAAAGCACTTTTCAATTGAAATCAATTTTTTTTCATTCATCAGGTGTTTTTTTTTTTTATGTAATTCTAAATTCGAAGATGACGCGGATCTTGTGGCATTCCAATAAAACGTTTTTTTTGTCGCTCAAAATATACGTCACAAGCACCGACGTGCGACTCCTGCCAGCATTGGCAGCTGTGCGGCTGAAATCTGACGGGTGAAATGAATATTCTAATTGGCTACTGTTTTGCAGATATATATTTTGAGTTTCTGTGTTTCTCCGGTTTGCGGCAGGTGGATGATCTCAGCCTGGCTTTTTGAGGAGGACTCAAACAGATGCTGGGTGTTTCATTTGAAAGGAACTTTCAACCCAGTGGGGCTTTTTTTTCAAAATATTTGCACGCAGAAATTAAATTGTCATTGATTTTTTTCAAAATGATTACTAATTTTTTTTAAAATAAATATACCATATTACCGGCCCACATCACAGTTCGCCTCTCGCTGTATCGTATTTTAAAATTTTTTCATCTCATTTTATATCCCTGGTTTTTCACAACACCACAGGTTTTTGCTGCATCAATGTATCTTAATGTACTTATTATTTCAATTATGTTTATGGTAAAGATATGCATTTTCGACCAACTGGAGCATGGTGTTCTGCATCCCGGAATCTGATTGGCTGAGCATCACTCTCTGCATCTCCTGCATGCATTCAGCATCTGGCCTCGTCCGTTTCACATCAGCGTGCGATCGCCGATAGCGGATTTTCGTTCATCGCGGCCGGTTTGGGAAGAAACCCCGCGATAAACGAGCGGCCGCCGTATCTATCTAGACCTCGGTAAAAAAAAAACAGAAAACGCCGTGATCTGAATCTCAGATGTCGTGGGTGTTTTTTGGCCATTTCGTCCCAGCGGGCGTTCGCCGTCGGCACGCGCCTCCCGTGAGTTGGGATGGGCCGCTGACTGCACGCCGCTTGTATGGCAAGAAAACAGGAGAAGACCGACCGCACAATGACCCCCGACCCCCGACCCCCGACCCCCGACCCCCGACCCCCGACGCCCTTCCCCGGTGCTGCCAATGCTTTCGGGACGGCGGTCCCTGATAGTGGATGCGCCCGATCACGCGCAGCTTTTTGGCTACGGCTGTTGAAGTGCGGCGTCAGCTTTGGGTTCGGACTCACGCGTGCGCCTCGTCTCCCTCCTGTTTCCAGGTCCAGCTCCGCCGGCACCCAGATTCCAAAGGCAGAAGGTAAAGTCGGGCCTTTCTCCGGCGCCGGCGGTCGCGTTGGCGTCCTCTCTGAGCGGCTGTTTTTTTGCTCTGTCGCAGGGCCTCCTCACTCCGCGTAGGAACCGGCGCACGCTCGCAGCGCCACGGCAACCTCGGCCGCAGATGTCGAGGGCCGACGGCGTCACGGCTTCTACACGCCTGCCGGCTGGATGATCAATAAACGGGGTTTTCAAACATGTTTGCAACTCTTGTCATTGGACGTCTCAACAGTGAGGGACCTCTGACGAACAGCACCTGAACGCCTCTTCAGCGTGCTCACCGGTGTGTGTGTGTGTGTGTGTGTGTGTGTGTGACATCTGCTACATCTTGTTCGAGACAAAAGAAAACAGCCGTTTGTTTGAATCACGCCAGTTTATTCAGACAACTTCAGCAGTCTCCGTTCCTCGCTGCGGTTCTCCGTCAGCGCCGGGGAACGATGGAGAACCTGGGCGAGGTCACGGAGCTGCACATTCTGTTGATATGATGGCAATAATTAGAATAAGAGGTACAAGCTTTTATCGGCATAAAATAAATCAATGGAAACCTTTGCACGTCAACAAAAAAATCATAAAACAACAGCTTAACACGGGATAAGTAGCATGACGCATCGTCCGAAAGGGAAGTCCTGTCGAATTCCTCCCCTCCTGGGACGAAACGTGGAATCCAGCTGCATCTCCTGAACCACGTGTATTGAAATGTGGTGAGAAGCGGCGGCGCAGGATGAAAGCTCAGCACCACCAGGGGAACCCGAGCGTCACCTCTGACGAACGCCGGTTATCATAAATAGGTTCAAAAGAGTCGAAATGTGCTTGGAGTGTGAATATGTGCAGTGTCTTGTGAGCTGGGGTGTGAATTCCACAGAGGTAAAAAAGAAAGCGCAGCGGGCCGGCTGTCAAAACAAGAAGACCTTCAGAGCCAGTGTTTCTGTACTTTCATTGGTGAGTCACGGCCGATGCGTCACGGGGCGCGACCAGCCGCCGTCGATGAGAGGACATTCCTGATCAGAATCATAAAGGTTTTACACGGTAAAGTTTCCTTATTCAATAAAAAACAAAACAGCGTTTCCCCCTTTGTTACAAAAGTATGATACATACGGAGGGGAAAACACTGACTGAGCCGCTGATTCAAACCCAGTGTATCAATATGAACACTGTTCGCCACGGGGCGACGGCTTTGGCGGTAAGCGTGTCGGGGACGTCGTCCCACGGGTCACGGACACGATTTCATAGAAATCAGAGCAAAAACCGGGGGCAAACCGGTGTCTAAAACAAGGCTTTCGCTTTCGAATACGGCGGCACCGAACGGCCTTCGCTTTGCCGGAGGGGCCGACGTTTGAGTGAAGAAGAAGAAGAGGAGATAAATAATGTACTGCCTACGAACAATGTAAACTAGCTGTTGAGATGAATACATTAACTCTCCGTCTCTATATAAATATAGAGAGTGAGAAAGCATATAGACCCCCCTCGAAACGGGGGAAACAAGTTTGGCACTATTTCGCTCCAAATCTGGATTACAAGTGATTTTTTTTCTTGAGTTACTCCTGGTCCTGTGAGGACGCGATGCGTCGACGCGCCGAGGCGTTTCGCTTCTTCAGCATGAGCTTGAGCTGGAGTGGGGCGAGAAGAGACGCACATTGCAGGAAGGGTGACGGGAAAGCCCGGCGGGGGGGGGGGGATGTCACGACGCCGCTCACCTTGGCTCCCTGCTCGCCGCTCTGCAGCAGGTGGGCCGGCAGCTCGTTCTCCAGGTTGCGGACGCTGGGATCGGCGCCGCCGCTCAGCAGGAGCTGGAGGATCTCCTCCTGTCGGGGGTTTCCGTGGAGACCGGCCGCCATGTGCAGAGCCGTGTGACCGTGAGCCTGAAGCGGAGAGGGCTCGCAGCGTGAGTCGGGCTCAAAGCCGACGTCGGACGGACGCGGCGCCCTCGCCGGACTCACCTTCATGTTGACAAAGGCGGCCATGTTTGTGAGGGGGATTCTCAGCAGGAAGCGAACCAGGTGGATGTTCCCCTCCTTCACGGCCAGGTGCAGCACCGTCTTGTTACTTTTGATTTCCTGGAATGTGTGGAGTCGGAGGAGAGAAAGAAAAACACGATGATACGAAAGAAAGAGAAACCAAAGGTCGTGGGGGGGGTCATTGAAGTGTGGCTATTTCTCCCGAACACCCTTGAAAAGGTCAGGAATTTACGAAGGCTTTTCCACGGAGGGGTTTTGTTTTCTGTGAAACACCCACACCGTTTAACCCGTGCTTTATGGCGACACTTCTAGGAATTCAGAGCTTTCTTCCAGGACCGGCGGAGGGGTGGGTGGATCTCTACCTTGCTCAGCAGAGACGCTCCCGCGTCCAAAAGCAGCTGCACGCAGAAGAGCTTCTCCTCGGCTTTGCTCCGGAGGCCGCCGTCCACGGCCCCGCCGGCCGACTGGGCCTTGGCCGTGGCGTTGTGAGAGACGGCGGCGCAGTGCAGCGGCGTCATACCTGGCACGGGACAGGAGAAGGCCTGGGTGCCGAGCGCTTTCACAGACGCCGCGATACGACGGGCCGACGGGTTTTACCTTCAAAATCCCACGCCTCCAGGTTGACCTGCGGCCTCATGGACAGGATCACCTGCAAAGAACAAAAAACAATCCAGGAGATTCACTCTTCTGCTCCCCGGCTCCTTCCATCCATCTGCTACTTCATTTTCTTGTACCTGCAGAACCAGAGCGAAGCCGTAGTGGGCCGCCAGGTGAAGCGCCGTTTGCCCCCTCACGTCGGAGGCGTTGATGTCCGCCCCGAACCACAGCAGGTCCTGCACGATCTCGGGCTGGTTCGCCGTCACCGCCACCAGTAACGCCGTCTGTACGGAGGACGTTTTTTGTATTTGCCGCTTCCGTGACTAACTCCCGATCGCCAGCGATCTCCCGTACCTTGCCCTTGTGCTCTTTGGCGTCCAGCTTCCCCAGCTCTCTCAGCTTCTCTGCAGCGGCGTAGGCACACTCCCGGAGCCCCTTGGCGGTGTAGATATGCAAGATGCTGGGAAGAAGAAGAAGAAGAAGAAAAAGGAGCATCGGTTGCAGAGAGTTAGCGGAAACACGGCGACATCAGTGCCACTCCTGTCAGAGCTCCTCTCCAGCTGAGAGTCTCTGCGTTTCCACAGAAAACGCCACGTCACGCTTTCCGGACGTTCTCCAGCGACACTCACGTGTCTCCGTCGTCGTCCTGCTCCGCCGCCCAGCTGCGGTCCATCTCACGCAGCTTCATCCTGAACTCCTCCACCTTGCCGGTGTCCAAATACGTGCCTAAGTTCAGCGGCGCCGCCTGGCCAGGACCCGTGAGCTGCCAGGCCGGGGCCGGGGCCGAGGCCGAGGCCAGGGCCGGTGCAGGGACGTGATCCTCGGCCGGCATCAGGAACTCCTGCACGCGAGACGCCTCGGCTCAGTCAGGGCACATCGCCTGAAACCATTGCATTCTCAACAGAAAAGAGGGATTCGCTTACGTAGATCTGAGCTGCCGGATCCACAAACCCGTGCAGCTGCTGCTGCTGCTGCTGCTGCTGGGGGCCGAAGTCAGGAGCCACCTGGACGTCGTAGGCGTAGCTGGGGCCGGGCTGGCTGTGGTAGTAGTTGTGTGCCGATTCTGGCGCTTGGCTCCAGGGGTCGTAGCTCACCGGCATGTCTGAGAAGCTGCTCGAAGCCCCTGGGATTGAGGAGACCATCTGTCACGCCCACGCCAGAAGCTAGTCTTGCAGAATGTATGTTTTCATAAGGCTAACTCAATGCTAAAATGACAACAGCTAAGCTGCAGAGTAACGTGTGTGTGTGTGTGTGTGTGTGTGTGTGTGTGTGTGTGTGTGTGCGTGTGTGTGTGTGTGTGTGTGTGTGTGTGTGTGTGTGTGTGTGTGTGTGTGTGTGTGTGTGTGTGTGTGTGTGTGTTGTCTCTCACTCTTCAACTGTATTTGAACTACGGGGAGAAAAACGATGACTTTTTGCTGATTTTAGCTGGAAAGCTATGCTATCTGCCGACACTCCGACGCCTGTTGGTGTGATTTTTAAACCTTTCTCGCGCCGACAGGCTGAAAACGTGCCCGTACGGCGGAAAGCGACACGGGGGTTTGTCCTTACCTGTGCAGGAAAAGGGTTCTTGTGAGGTCACCTGCTGAATGGTGAAAGGGGAGAGAGGGAACCGTTAAAAACTGCAGCCATTGCATTGTTGTCGGCGAGGAGCCGAGCCTGCCGGCGTGCGAGGCCTTACTGCGGCGGCCGCTGGAGGAGCGGCACCCGTGACGGCCACGGCGCAGGAGGGGGGAGACGCGGCCGGCGTTTCATGGCGCCTCCTCTCCTCCAGGAGTTTCTTCACTGTGCGTTGAGTGCAACACGGCTTCTCCTTGGGCGCTGAGGAGGAAGCACAGGAGCCGCCGATGACACGCCGCTGTGACACAAGAGGAGGCCGCCGACGGGAACCGACGCAGATGGACACCATAGGTGCGGACGTAGCGTTGTCTTATTCATGTGTGTGTGGTGTGAGTGTGCGTGTGTATGAAAAAAATATATATATATGTATATGCACACACAACTATATAATATACTATACTATATATGCCTACATAGGGTTCCAGTCTTGAGTGTGTGTGTGTGTGTTTGTGTGTGTGTGTGTGTGTGTGTGTGTGAGTGTGCGTGCATGTAAAAATATATGATTGTACGCACGTATAGATCTTTACTTACATTTAGGCATATGTAGATGTGCGCATGTGAAAGTGTATGATTTTATGTATGTATACATACATGCATATGTGTATAAATGTACATACGTAATACATGTGTTCGTATATGTATGTATATGTATATATGCATTTACCTTTTATATACACATATATATATACATATATATAAAAGGTTAAAGAACATTCAGTCCAGTTGCTAGTCCATACACACATGTATACGTATATATATATATATACATATATATTTATATATTTATACATACTGAATGTTCTTTAGCCTTTAAAGGGCTTCCACCTTCCATCTCTCACCAGAGACTTTGTCAGTTCCTTGATACAGTTTCTATGTGTGTGTGCGAGTGTGTGTGAGTGTAAAATGGCATAAGATTGTATTTATCTATCCACACATGCATACATACATACATGTATGTATGTATGTAAATATATATGTGTGTGTGTCAAGCCTCGTGAGAAGGAGAAAAGCCCTGTCCCTGTTCACGTCAACCAAGTTGTTCACCGGCGATTTCGCCTCGTAAGTTTCTCCGAGGTGGAACGTTCCCGCTTCGCGTCAGCAGACCCAAACCCCTGAAACCATGATTTCCTCCAGCCGCGACGAAAAGGTGCAATTTCCTTTCAGCAGGTGAGGTT
This sequence comes from Fistularia tabacaria, assembly GCA_901007705.1. NCBI lineage: Eukaryota > Metazoa > Chordata > Actinopteri > Syngnathiformes > Fistulariidae > Fistularia > Fistularia tabacaria. The sequence continues at coordinate 15,770 of CAAKHD010012024.1, forward strand.
TAATTTCAACCAAAAAAAGAAACAATCATACGAGCCTAAAAAAAGAAGTTGTCCCTTTCCGGTGACATGCGTGATTACGCATGTTGTTTTCCCTCCACTGCCAGAAGAAAGAAAGCGACCACATGACAGAAACGGAGCGACGTTTCCACGTGGTTTGTGGAACCGCAGCCTCGGAGACGGGCCTCCTCCATTAGGAACGCAGCCGGAGCCTCGCTTATCAAAGCCCTTTCAAACAGGATAGCCTACTTATTTTCTGTGACACCTTCCTGCCGCTGCACATTCACGCCCACCAAAACCAAACCACATCCTCCTCCTCCTCCTTGGCACCGTACATGTGCTTTACTTTGCCCCCCCCCCCCCTCCCTCCCCCGCCCCCGCCCCTCCCTGACATCAGCGCAGTGTTGACTTTGAGCAGAGGGACAGAAGAAAAGAGAAGATGCAAATGAGATCAGTGAGAGAGAAATGTGACGGCACTGGGTTTGGTGTACACCTGCTACAAGTGCCGGGGTGGGTGTTCATCTGTGAATCCCCCCCTCACCAACGCCGCCGCCCCTCGCGAACGCGGTGACCTCATCGGTCACGGCCGCCGGGTTTTTCGGCAGTCCGGAGGTGTTACTATAGGTGACTCCATCCTGACTCATGGGGTCGTCACAAAAAAGCGAGGCGCGTTGAACCCGACGTGCTGTCGCGGGGAGTTGTGTGATCGGAGTCCTGGCACCACAACGGGCCGTTCCAGTGAAGGGTCTTGGAAACCCCGCATGAGTCATGTGACTCATTGGTTGGTTGGGGATTCTCGTCGCGTTTCTCTTTTTTGGCTTCCCCGTCTCTTTCGCTCACTCTCTCAAGAAAGAGTTTCCCTATTTTTGCAGTTTGGTTTTAACTAGTGCACTAAGTAGTGCACTAAAATGAAATAGAAGTAAATCAAATTGTTCAGGGGGGGTCGGGGCGGGGGGGTGAACACAGAAACACTCGAATAAAATGTTTTTCGTTCATTAGAAATATCAACGTTAACGCTTTCCATGAATAATTAGGCTGTTTTTCACTAACACACCAGAAAAGTCATCCAGATAAACACAGTTCACACGTGTGGACAGTCTGACGTTAGCTTCTAAAATGTGTATGTTTTATCTATGTAAGTTCCCGCTGCCACGACGGCGATTGTCTCCGTCACCCCGTTCCCCCAGAAAAGCCAAACCTGTGCGCATACTCACATTTGTCAAAGTGCATGTCAGAGGCGGTGTGGAGGTCACGGGGTCAGCGGTCTGCCTGTCGGGACGCTCGTGCAGCTCGGATCAGCTGGCGTTCGTCTGATTTGCCCGAGCGTCTCACGACATTTTTAAACAGCAAGTGACTTCTCTGCCTGGTGACGCCCTCCTGCGGCGTGGGACACCACAGATTTAACACATTCATGTCAAAGCTCAGTAAGCACCGGCGTGAAAAACCACCTCAGTTCTCTGTGTTTTATTACTTTTATGTCTTCCTGAACGCGGCGAATCCGAGAAGGAACAAAAATTTACTTGCGTAAGCTCTGTCTGCTGACTCTGTCACTGGAGACAAACCTGCATTTTGAAGGTTTAGCGCATTAGGGAAGTCTCTTTTCCTACACATGGCTCGCAGCAGAGTCATGATAAACACTCAAAGAGTCTGCTCATATTGGAAGCAGACGTATCTCTGCTGTGCATAACATTCACTCTGTGTACATACACACATCCATATTTCCTTCATCTCTCTGCATGACTTAGGGCAAACAGTCCGCAGCAACGGAGAGTGTGGAGAAGGGGTGAAGAAAGGGGTTCCGGCAGGTTGGAATGGGTGGAGAAAAGTGTCAGGGGTTCTATGAGATAGAAGAACATCAGCCAGAAGGAAAGGAAAGGTGGAGGAGACAGTGGTGAGAGCAGAGATGATGGATGGTTTGGAGAAAAGACAGGAGGCAGAGCTGGAGGTGGCAGACATGAAGATGTGGAGGTTCTCTTTGGGAGTGACCAGGATGGAGAGGATCAGGAATGACATGCTAGATGTTTTGGAGAGAAGGTCAGAGATGGTCGGGTCACGGACAGAGGAGGGAGAGCGAAGATATTGGAATTGGAGGTCTAGATGAAGACCAGAGAGAAGATGTATGGAGGTAGTGAGAGAGGAGATGAACGGACTTTGCTCTACTTTGGGGGGTAAAAATGCAACTTTTTGTTATTCCTTTTTGAGTAAAAGTCAACGGGATTCTTAGTTTCTTGAGATACTTTGCTGTCCTTGTCAGTTTCCTCCACAGACATTTCTTTATTCTTCTTCAAATTTTAGGCTATCAAAAAAATCTAATCAAATCCAGATTTTTTAATACTTGTAGTAAACACAGTACATTTCATTGAGGCGCAGGGAAATAACCTCCATCATAACAAAGATATCGTCGATTATGTTCCGGCTTTCCATTTGATGACCTTCAAGAACTCTGAATCAGAACTCTCCGGTCTCTCTTTAAATCTAAGAAACGACAGGTTCGTTACTTTATCTGAACTTCTTTACTGGATTAAACCATGTACTTGAAATCCTATTATTTTTCTGAATTGCCTTTGTATTGAAGTGAATATTTAGTGAACTTAAAATCCGATTCATCCTCTCCTTTTCCTTTGGGCTGCCCCCCCCCCCGGGGGGGCCACAGCCAATCACCTGCCTCCATGTTCATGCCCTCCTTGCCTCCATCCATAAACCTCCTCTCTGGACTTCCAGACCTCCTGCCTGGCAGCTCCAACCTCAGCATCCTTCTAACCCAGATCTTCTCCATCCCTCCTCTGTCCTCGATGCTCTTTTGTCCATCTGTTCCAACCTTCTCGCGCACGTTTCTCCACCTCTCCGATGCTCTGGACTGGTGACCCTCAGTGTTTTTCCACCGTTCTATTTTATTCACTCTCCAATTCATCGACAGCCGCCTCTGTGGTTTTCCCACCAGGGCAATTTTTAATCTTTCTTTCAGCTGCTCATCCATTAAAAATAAAAACAGGTTCGAATGAATCAGTCAATGTGTTTGACTCACAGGGAGAGTTTTAAAAGAGGAGTTGAAAAGACAGAAAAAAGACATAAGGTCAGCACAAATGAAACCGTATTCTTTGGTTCCTATCAGTTGTGGTTTTGTTTGTTTCTGCTTTCGAAGGTAACAATGGGCTCATTGTCTGAAAGGAAATGTCACAAATACATGTGTGTATATGTATACATCTGTTTTCTCTTTTAAAGCAAGAGAAGAATTTTATGTGAAATGATTGATACGAATCCTCTTCATGGGGAATCTTACAAATGAATCATCAAACTTTCACTGGAAAAAAATAAATCAAATATAATAGTGTGACGGATTTGATATTTTCTAATATTTTATAATATTAAAAAAATACTAAAAAAAAATGCAATGATACATGTGTAAATGTATTTTTGTTACATATTAGGCAAAGATTGACACTTGACTTTTCACTCGCGTGACACTACCAAACTTGTAGAAGGGTTTAGTCACGCTCATGAACGATGAATCACCTTGTGAGGATTTCCCCCCCCCCGCGTCAATTTGTAAATTGCACCGTTTAACCAGTTTGCATATCCATGTCACGCAGGATTATCAGTGTGTTTTCGTGTTGAAATATTTACAACCAAAAGTTTAAAAAAAAGCTGAAACGCTTGTGTGGATCTGCCTTCGTGGTTTTTACACTGTGAGCTCCTCCACCTCTGATTGGCCACTTCCTGGACACGTGGAACATAACACGGAAGTAGGGTTTGTTGTGAAGCTACGCTCGCTAACACTGATTGAAACTGCGACCGAGAAATCGATTTCGTTTTTTTGTATATATTTATTACTCACTAAAATCTATGTTAAGTGAAAGTGAGGGGGCCGTGTGGAATTTTAAACAACGTTTTTCGTCTCAGGGGAGGGAATCGAGAAGACGGGAAAGGTGAGACCGCTGATTAACATCTCGGTTTCGAGAGCGCCGTTGGCGAGGAGAGTGGGAAAGAAGTGAATGAGCGCCATCTTCTGGGGAAGGAAGGGCCCGCTAACGGTCCTGCTTTGGTAAGTAACGGACGGACCGCGGCCCGGGGCTGGACGCAGACTCCAGCCCGTCCGGTCCTTGAGCCGAACCGAAACCGGCGATATATCTCGGTTGTCTTCAGCTTTGGCATGGATCATACTTTGTGTTTCATTCCGGTTCTAGCGATGGAACTAAACAGATACCCACGCGATACCGCGTTTGGATATCGATCACTCTACTAAAGTATCGACACGAATGTAAAAATGCGATAAAAACTCGCATTTGTGATTTCTGAATGTTTTCAGGGTAACTTACTCCGCGGTTTTGTTCCCCCGCCCGGCAACGAAAAAATTAACTTGTCCATCTGTGTCCCGTGACCCAGTAATACTAATTTATTTTGCAAATTAAAGTTGGTAAATGAACAGCATTTGTCATGAGAATTGTCTCAAGCCGATGAATGTAGAAAAAAAGCCAAGTAATCGTAACTGATTAAATATGCCCAAAAAAAAAGTCGAATCATAAAAATGGTATCGCCCTTCGATAGCCAGAAATCGTGTAGTGCCACATCGGGGCGACTTCCGGTTTGCCCTTTCGAAATAAAACAGCAACCGGAAGTGATATGCATAACAATGGGTCAATGCAAGAATGTCTGGCAATTACAAGCAGAGGGGGAGGGCAGGTTTGCTCCGATGAGATCCACTGAAAACCTGCATCCTGAGGGAAAAGTAAAGCTTCCTCTCCTGTGGCAGTGACAGGGCGAGAACTTAAAACAGTGAGCATGCAAGAGATGGAACGGGAACTGTGAGTTGGTGTTCCTCGGCTTGTGGTAAACCGAGCTTTTTATCCAGATTGGACCGAGGCCTTTCTGCTCATCCGTCCCGTAGGACGCTGGAAAACACTGTGTCTCATCTGCTCTGGGACGGCGGCTAAAAGTCGGCATATGAAGCACGTCGTTACATTTGAAAAAGGTTACCTGCAAAATTCAACAGTTAATGCTCCAGAAAAGTGATAAGTCAGATTTGTCAATTTTGGGATGCCACAAAGAACACGTTCTGTGATGGAGGCCCTCTCAGATTGCGCCAGGGTGCCGTAGCTCCACATATTATTTCTGACTCTCAGTTGAACATCAAATTGAATTTGCTTTATTTTTACGATCGTATGTAGCCCTCCAGAGTTGCGCTGAAAATAGATGATGAGCTGGCACTGAATTACAGCTTTCTTCATTTGATTCGAATCCACAATGGCGATTCTGCTGCCACATATTGTGGCGAGCACAAGTTGAGGCAGGAAATAATCAAATGAGGTTATTTTGTTTCACCCAGAGGCGGTGGCCCACGTCACCGGCATCCGTATCTGTGACGAAGGTCACTTGAGGTCGGGGTCGGCCTACATTCAGGGGGCCATACCGCTCAGGAGACAGCGCAGTGACTCCCGAACCTAAATCGAGCTCATGCAACTATCACTGAACAAGCACAAGACGAAGCACCCGCCAACACGCAGCTATGTATGTATATATTTATTGTAATGTATGACTAAATAATAATGCGAAACGCTGCAAACCTGTGAACGAGGAAGATTTCTTGTCCTGAACCTCCGTCCTTAATTCATAATTGCACCCCCCCCACCCCACCCCGCTATTTTTGACTGCAAATGAGAGCAAGAAAAAAATCAGGGTTCAGACCAAACTTGAAAATAAAAAGATAAATCAAACAAAACGCAACTGGATTGCATATGTGAGGGACTCCGGTTCTAAACAACAGACCGAGGGACGTCTGTTGAAAAGGCCAATCCCAGCATCCCGCATTCATAACTCTGCTATCCCACTACTTCCAGAGAAATACAGCCTGTTCAGAGCTTCAGACCTCGCTTTTTGAAAATCCCGACACTTGGCGTTGGTGCGGATCACGTTCCTCTCTGCGCCAGTGACGTCACAGACTTTTGATATCGTTTACTTTCCCGACTGGCGGCCGAGCTGTCGTCACCGGCCGCGGCGGTTTGACAGTATGACGTCGCCTGTTGAGGTTCACCATCCCGCGGCACGGAAAAGAAACAGGAAATGCTTCAGACGCCCCACAGTGGAGGAGTGGCGTCGACGTCAATGGTAAAAAGTGAAATGTAAAGGGGAAATGAATCCACAGCGGTCGGACATCCTGGGCAGAAAAGGTATGAGGATCGAACGCGCACACATTCGACTGTTTGAAGATAAAATAAGATAAGATAAGAGAGACTTTATTGATCCCACGATGGGAAAATTCAGGTGTCACAGCAGCATTACAGGAAAATGGAAAGTGTACCAATAGCACTGGTAGAAAAAGAACATGCAAATGACGGATATAGATACGAGTCATCAAGACTATGTACGAAATAAACAATAGAAATATAAAAAGCACATCGAGCCTCGTCCGAGCGCTTGGTTTTGGGTTCTGTAAAGACGCTGCAGCCGCATTTATTCAAATGATCATTTCATTTTGGCGATAGGTTGTAAGATTATTCTCTTCAGCATCCGTTATTGTAAAATTCTTTTTTACAATACCCATCTCTGGCCCATGGTGACAGCGGAGCTCATTCACCATCGAGGCTTTGAACAACTGTAACGTGTTTCATGGATCCTGGGAAATACACGCTAAACGAGCAACATCATGAATTTCATTTTCTCAGTGCTGAAAGAAGATTCAAGACGCCGAGCAACTTTACCATGGTGTTCAACAGATTGTTACCCATGGCGTTCTTCTTCCTTTCCTGTAAGTGCATCACTCCTCTGTGGGTAACACCTATAAACGCAGCCCGGAAGAGGGTGGTCGCAAACAGGAAAATGAGACCGCTAACACAGGAGGTTGAGAGTCAACCAGCAGACGGTGTTGCATGTTGATGAAGGGCAGCGCAGATGTTCCCATGAAAGTCTGCCGTCCCTTACCTCTCTCTCTTTTCTCTCTCCCAGGCGTGGCTCTGGTGCAGACAGGTATGGACCCACATGCGAGGATCAACATCGTGTCAAAAACGAATACTGTACGAGCTACGAGCTAACCGGCGCAGCGGTTAGCGCTTCCGCCTCACAGACAGAAGGTCCCTGGTTGGATTCCCACTGGGGGCCTGTCTGTGTGGAGTCTCCATGTTCTCCGGGTTCCTCCCACAGTCCAAGCACATGCAGGAGCTTCATTGGAGACACTAAATTGTCTAAATGTACGAGAGGGTGGACGCTGGTATTTCTCTGCACCGGCGCTCCCCAGCCTTTTTTGTAGAAGGGACCAGTTTTATGCATGAACATGTTTCCGCGGACCGGCTCCAGGCACGGAGGTTCAAATCATAAAAGACTTGAAAGTATTTCATCTGAATACAACCATTACACTTTGTATTAGACAGTTACTCTAAATTTGCACTTTTATATCAATTGGAAGCCTGCTAATAATGCCTCGCGGGGTCGGAGCTTGTGTATCATCTGTTGCGATGAACTCATAACTTAGGCAGGAATCTTGATTTTTTTTTTTTTAAATGCAGCTTTCTTTTTGCCAGCAGTCTGCGACGCTTCTGCTGTGTCATCATTTGCTCGTTTTAGCTTGTGGTAGCCGATGTGTGAAATGGCGCGACAGAGTTCGGTTGCGGCAGGAAGGCGAAAGCCGAAATGGTAATTTGTCAAAATAAGATTTGGACGGTCTGATGAAAAAAACTTATCATTTTTAGCAAGACAGGTTTTCTTTGCTGACCCGTAGCATAGATCCGCGGACCGGCGGGGTCCCCTGATCTATATGACTCATGACTCATGCACCCTGCAGGATGGTGGTTCACACCAGTGTTTCCCAGCCTTGTTTGAGCCGAAGCACATATTTGACAGTAAAAAAAAAATCCCAGGACACACCTGCAAATAAATATGTCACAAATGTTTTTAATGCAAGAGAATGAAAGTGTGGTCTGAGTTTGACTCACTCAGTGTGAAATCTGGCCTGTTTGCTTGAACTCAAAGCTGATGTTCTTGCAGGAAGTGGCTGTTTGGATTCAGCAGCCATGAGTTCAGCAGCTTTGCATCTAGATTTCACAGCTTTCTCACTGGTCTTCAACAACGCTGCCTGGTTCTCACTGTGTTTCCTCACATCAACTAAACACTGGGTGTTGTGATGTTGAAGTGAAGGTGTTCAGTGGAAGTTAGCTTGGAATGGTGGCTCTGCTGCACACCAGACACAACCCAGTGGACTCGCCTGCTTCTCCGGTGAAAGTGAATCCAAACTCAATCGGACTTTCACCGCATTGTCTTCAGTTCAGCTTTTCTACTTTCTTCTGACCTCCACTCATACTGAGGTCTTCATCTGGGTCACGATGTTCTTCCTGACGGAGGACTCTTTCTTCTCAAATATGTCTCCGTGTTGTATCACTGCCGCTGTCTCACTCCAAGCGTCACTCCTTCTCTGCTGTTTGAGCAGCAGCAGGAAGATCCACAGCTTCATTCATCTCGTGAAGAGCATTTCATGTTCTTCCTGTCCCTGCATATAGAGAGACGCGCCAACACACATCGTTCGCCTTGAATAAATCATTTTTGGAC
>CAAKHD010012025.1:0-7500 GCA_901007705.1 Fistularia tabacaria
CACACCGTCCATCTCCCAACACACACACGCATTCACACACACACGCATTCACACACACACGCATTCACACACGTGCATACACACACATGCATTCACAAACACACGCATTCACACACACATGCATTCACACACACACGCATTCACACACACACACACATACACACACACACACATTCACACACACACACACACACACACACACACACACACACACACACGCATTCACACACACACACACATTCACACACACACACACACACATGCATTCACACACACACGTGCATTCACACACATACACACATGCATTCACACACACGTGCATTCACACACATGCATTCACACACACATGCATTCACACACATGCATTCACACACACACGTGCATTAACACACATGCATTCACACACACACGTGCATTCACACACACGTGCATTAACACACATGCATTCACCCACACACACACACATGCATTCACACACACACACGTGCATTCACACACATGCAATCACTCCCGCCCTGTGATGTGCATGTCGAATTAAATGCAGGATCATAATTGACCGTCAGAGCACCTTGACTGATTCATATTAAGCAAAAGCAGCCAATACTGATCGATGGATCGGTGTTATCCGACATGTATCTGCTAACCTGAGCTGGCCGGCTTCACACCAGGCCACTTCACACACACGTTCACGCACACGTTCACACACTGATGCAGGCAGAAGCCGGCCGTCGGTAGAAACCGGGGGTTTGTTGTTTCGCCCGCGGACGCTTGGCCACGCAGACGAGGACTTGCTTTGCTGCAAAAAAGGTCCTCTGATGTGATTTTTCTTCCCTGTCATGTGCACACGCGGCAGCGTGTTTTCATTACTGTGCAGAAAAAACAAGTCAGACGCGACTTCAGCGGCGTCTCAGTCGGAGGAGGTGACAGCCGAGCGAGTCTGAGCGAGTGTGACGCTTCGCAAACACGGTTGGTGAAACTCAGGACCTTTGGAAACACGGTTGTTGTTTTTTGTGTCTTTCTGTAAAACGACAGTGTTCCAGTGACGTTTCTCTGGAACCGCTTTCAACTCTGCTGCTGCAAAATGTCACCAAGACCCTGAAACTTCAGAGCGAGGCTTCGGTAACACCCACACACCCACACACCCACCCACTCACACTCACACACACACACACACACACACACACACACACACACACACACACGCTGCCATGGCGTTGTCATATTGATAATAGAAGTCTGGAAGCTGCAGACGGACTGCAGACTTCGCCTTGCACAATTGGTTCCGTAATAGAAGCGCTTGGCTCTCGGTCAATACCGCAATCTTCCCGTTATCACGCTGCAGATTTTCCTCACAAATTAGAAATTGCGATTCATGAAATCAAATTATTTTTTCTCCTTCTTCTTTTTTTTAACCAACCCTGGGATTCCCGTCAAACTAACAGTAAATCCGCGACCGTCGAAAGGGGCATATTAAGTGAAGGCAGAAGGGAGCCGGCGAGCCTTCGCCAGCCCCGGCCCGTAAAATACACACAGCAAACACAAAGAGCGCGGATACGGTGTGTCTTGTTCGCATCCCCGAGCCCCGATTCTGTCCAAAAAGTGACGGCGTGAAGGTGAAACGCCGCCGCGCCGCTCCTTCATCAGTAAGTGGAATATCATCCTACGCTTCGTTAATGAGCCTGAGTGTGGAGTCAGGGAAGGTCCCCTCCCCCGCCCAGCGCTCTCACTCTTTACTGTATCGACTTTGACGAAAAATCCTCTCAGAGGATAATAAATTATTTGGCCACTTCAGTGGCGTGCTTGGACGTGATGCCTTGTCAATATATGTATCCTCCGCATGCACGGCCAAGCAACAGGAGCGAGTCAATAATCCACAATAAACCTCTGACCTGAAGACAAACCTTCTTCTCTTGTGCTTTCAACTTGTGACACGCATTGATCCCCCGCCCCCCCCCGCATGCAAAGTAAAAAGCGAGGCCGCTCTGACGCACATTTAAAATTCCGCCGGTGGACTTGTGAGGAGATGGAACAGGTGACATTTCCAGGGATGCAGCAAAACATTAAAACCTCAGGAGAAAGCAAAGGGAGGTAATCTGCACGTGCCATCGTTCCTCTGACGGAAACTAACGGCGTGTACGTGCACAGCCTGCCTCGCCTTTTGATGCATGGGGTTGGATTCCGGTTTGAATCTGCGTGTGTGTGTGTGTGTGTGAGCGTGAATTAGTGGGAGAAAACGGTATCTAGGTCTCCGTGATGAATCTGTTTCGGTGGCGAGCGCGGCGCTGCGAGCGGCGTGTCATCTGTTAATTCACATTCACCGCAGGTGGTTGGATGCTGGATGGTGACACGGGGAGGTGTGAAGAGCTGGAGGCCGAGAGGAGCGGCGGAAACAGATGAACAAAAGCTGTGCGGAGGCCGACCCTCGCCAAAGCCGCCCGCTAGCCCAGCTAAATTTCAAGAATAGCAGTCGCCGGGATCGTCCCGATGAATCACGGCGTGGAAAAAGCCGCGGACGTTCCGTCCTGCAGCGGTGAACAGAAATCCATCCGACGCGTGCGGGAGTCGAATTAACTGGAGCGGCAATCTGAGTGAAAGAGGTTCTGATCCGGGAGCGGCCGCGGCTTCATTAAAGCGCCGGCCCTGCTTCTATATCGGCTCAGCCACAACCCCCGCAAGACCGTCCCACACGGAGTCACCTCTCCTGGCCGCGCAACCGTCTCCGGCAGGTCAATCAATAGCCGTCCGTCCAGAGATCACGCATCGCACCGCCACCGTTCGGCTGATGTAAAAACCCGCACGTATTTATTTGATATATCTCCAAGCCTCCGCCTCTCCGGCTGCTTTTCTTACCTCCCTCTGAGTGAACTATCAGAGGAGATCCATTCATCGATGCGACAGCCGTGATCTAAATAGCTGTTGCGTCAACCCTGCCCACTCAGGATCACACCGAAGGAGAAGACGTGGGATCGCTCCTGCAGGGGAGCTGCAGTCGTCCAGGAGCGAAGAGCGAGGAGCGAAGAGCGAGGAGCGAAGAGCGAGGAGCGAAGAGCGAGGAGCGAAGAGCGAGGAGCGAAGAGCGCGGAACGCGCGCCTCTGATGGCCGGGTTCGGTTGTCGTCCGAGGTCGTATGTTGACCACGAGAGCGCCGGAAGGATGGGGAACGACACGAGCCACCCGGCGAGAACGGGACTCCGAGCGAGCGCGTCTCGGTAACGTCGGAATTAGCGCCAGGAAAGCGCGCGGATCTCAAATAAGCTCCAGAGCGTCTCCGCGGAGACGGCCGTGCCCCCGCTGCAGAGAGAAAGAGATACCGCTACATCGCCCACATCACATAAATCAGGCATGAAAGCATAATAGTGAGGATTTGACTGGGGGGCAACCGGGGGCAAGGACAGACATATGAGGTATTACTCTCATTCATTCTGCCTCCCTGGGTTTCCTCCGCCTGCCTGTGTGCTGACCCGACTCCGGCGCTGACCCCAAAAGCACAACCGCAGACACCTATTTTCAGCCGGATACCCCATTATCTCCCCGGCTCCGCAGCCCGAGGAGGCGGCGGGACGGCGGGGGCTCCTGTTTTTCCCTGAGGTGATCATCTCCCGGCTCCGACCCGTTACTTCCCAAGTGGTGCCGGGATCTTCCCCTCTCCGTAAACCAGGCCCGCTCACGGAGAGCCACGGCCAGGACATGACAAGAAGGTGGAGAACTTCGACGCTGCAGGGCCGGAGCGCCGTCAGCACACTGTCAAACAGCCTCGGGTCAAAAGGAGAAAGCCGGCTTCCTTTGTGGCACTGGCCGTCCTCCGCGGCGTCCCATCCCATAATAATCCCGGTGCCGATGAAAGTCGCACCTTCAACACGTCTGGTTATTGCATCTGTCAATGCCATTTAAAGGACAAACGGAGGCAGACATCGGTCGTCTCAGGTGGGTCCCCCTCTGCTCTCCGCCCGCGAAGGAGGAGCTGATTCCCAAAAGCAGGGCGTGTGTTCGCGGCTGAACCTCCCGCTCGTCACGTCCAGAAGGGTGAGGCCGGCCAGGGCGGCGTTTGACCGCACCGGGCGGATCGACGCCGCAGATCTGCTCTCTTTCTCGTCTATTGATTCAAAGAAAATAGTAATAATGCTGATGAGGAGCCCAGGAGAGGATTTCAGCAGAGCCGAGGAAGACGTGGATATAAATGTTGATCCCTTCAGGATGATTATTGATCAGAGGCTGGACCAGAATGAAGAGCGGGCGGCCCCAGTGAGGGGCGGTCGTACCGTCCACGGCAGAGTTAGCTCCGCCCCCTCACAGTAAGAAGGGCCCCGGTTGGACACCCACGGGGTTCCTTCCTGTCCCCGGGTCTGCGCGGGGTTCCTCAGGGTTCTCCGGGTTCCTCCCGCAGTCCAAACACGTGCAGGAGCTTCACTGTCCGGACGTGAGAATGAGAGTGATTGTACTGAATGAGCGGGTGAATGGTCGCGTGTCAGCATGTGGCCCTGTGATTGGTCCAGGGTGAACCCGCCTCTCGGCCAATGACAGCCTGGATAGCAGCAGAGAGCCTGCAACCCTGAGCGTGGCTTTTCAGGTTCTGACTGAATGAAAGAAGGGATGAATGAAGGGATGAGTGTGAGGTCCGGCTGACTGGCTCAGTGAAAGGCTGGTCGTGCTTCACCCGCTGACCTCATCTGAGCGGCTGTGGGCTTCCTCCTTTCCTGGGCTCGGCGGCCCGTCCTCCTCCTCCTCCTCCTCTTCCTCCTCCTCCTCCTCCTCCTCCTCCTCCTCCTCCTCGCCACCTGCATGTTCTAGCTAGTTCGTCTCGCCCATCAGCCTTCCAGGTGTGTTGTGGAGCAGCCATCAGCCGCAGCGGGTGATTGCCTTTTTTTGGACGCTCGATATCAACTTCTGAAAACTTTTCGGCGACTGACGGCGGCCGTGACCCCCCCGCAGCCCCTTCGGGTTGTGTGTGCGTGGGCGGATTCCCATCAGCGGTGTGACACGCAGCAGGGCGCAGACGCTGGCCTGACGCCACCGTGAATCACCGCGAAGCTTTCAGGCATCTCACACGTCTCCAGATGCAAAGTGGCCCGGTTGACGTGTTTGCTGCGACCGTCCTTTCAGAAGGAAAGTAAAAGGCAACATTTCTCACGGCTGTTTCTCGGTAATCTGAAATTTGGCCCGAACGTTCCATCGCCTGAGCTTCTCCTGGACCTGGAAGACGTTCCTCTCGTCATGGGTCCGGCGTTCGCCGCTGATCTACGGCCCGTCCAGCGGTGCCGCGGCAGTCGGATGAGCTGCCGGAGCCGGAGCCGGAGCTCCGGGGGGGGAAAGTCTGAGAGCGCCTCTGTCTCCGTCGCCATGGAAACGGGCACAATGCAACACCGAAGACAGGCATGCCCGCCGCGGCTGCGGCCCGTTGTCGTGCGTGGGAGGGCGGACCATCACGGCGACGCTGGACTCCAGGCTGCCTCAGCTAGCACGACTCCCGGTCTACATCCTCTTGAACTGGCGGTCCACCAACCCTCACCGCTCGCCATCGCCCGTGTTCTCACTCACTGGAGCTCCACGTTTGTTACGGCGCCCGACAGGAAGTGTGTCTTCGTACGCGCCTGTTTTATCTCTTCACAAGACCCCAGAGCCACGTCCACCACGGCCTGCTGGGTGTTCCCTTCGGCCTGCCGTGCACGGAGGTGGCTGTGCACGCTGCTGTGCGTGGCCACGGTGCCTTCAGGAAGCTGGGAAAACAGGATGTTATCGGCTTTATGCTACAGGGAGGCACGTCAGCTGGCTTCAGGACGCCTTCGACAAGTGTTTAGAAAAAGGAAACCTGAGCCAGTTACTTGCTAAATGTCTTCCACTGACCAAATGTAAGTTCTTCCCTGCTGACACCTGTCATTTGTTTGACGGATGTGGGAACGCAGCCATGAGAACTTTGGCAAGAACATACCCAAGAATAGTCCTTCCAGGGGAGGAGGGCAGAGGAGACGAGTTCAAACACAGTCATCAGAATACTGGGTGAAATCGAGATATTTTCCTTTTTTCGATGTGGAGAAAATGAAACGTGGAGGTGTCGCAATCTGGATGGAAAGGTCATCCGGGCGTTCCTGTCTGGAATATTTCCATGGGAGCTCCATGAAAGCGCTCTCATCCTCCGAAGGCGGAAGTGTCCAGGAAGTCTGTGCAGCCAGCGGTCCTAACAGCGTCTTCACAACAGCGGCCGCGGCGTCTGCGGAGGAGGGACGTTCCGAGGCCGTCAGAGAAGAGAAACGACGGCGAGGGAGCCGAGAGCGACAGGAAGACATGAAGGTCGGGGTGCGACCTGTCGTCTCCTTATCCAGGCCACTCTGCAGCACGTAGCGGTTGTTTCTTCTTCGGCTGCTCCCTTCAGGGGCCACAGCCAATCAGCAGCCTCCATCCAACCCACAGCCAATCAGCAGCCTCCATCCAACCCACAGCCAATCACCAGCCTCCATCCAACCCACAGCCAATCACCAGCCTCCATCCAACCCACAGCCAATCACCAGCCTCCATCCAACCCACAGCCAATCACCAGCCTCCATCCAACCCACAGCCAATCACCAGCCTCCATCCAACCCACAGCCAATCACCAGCCTCCATCCAACCCACAGCCAATCACCAGCCTCCATCCAACCCACAGCCAATCATCTGCCTCCATCCAACCCACAGCACATCACCCGCCTCATCGACCCTCTCCTCTCACACCAGCTAACTTCCTGTCCTCTGAACCTCCATCCCCAAACCTTCTCTCTGGTCTTCCTGCAGATGATCCTCTCTTCGACCTCCTCCTCCTCCCCGTCCTCTGTCCACGTCCAAACCAGCCATGACTTGAATCCACCCATGCATTCTTAGCTAGTTGCTAAGAAGAGCACTTTGTAAACACCCGGTCCTGCTCAGGCATGGCTGACCTTTTCATTTTTTCGTGTTAATCACCGGCGACGAGGCCCGGCGGGGAATGGACCTAAAAACTTGTAGCGCTGATCCACAAATGCCGAGTCCGACGGTCCGGCTTCGGAAGGCGAGCGAAAAGCTCCGGTTCCTTGGGTTCCCCGAGGTAGCGTGTTGTCGCGGGCAGTAAACCCGACGTTTGTTTCCCTCGCGAGGCACGGAAAATTCATGGGCGACGGAGCGCCCCCCGACCTCCTCGTACAGCCGTTACCTCCAGGATCGATGGGACCCGCCATCGGCACGAGCCGCAGCCGCAGCTGGACGCTGGAAAAGGCCTCCCTTGACTTTTCTACACCACATATCGCAATGAAATCTGCTTTTCAAACGCAAATGCTTGGACGAAGTTGTCATTTCAACTCATTTCTTCTCCGACCAAAAGTGCGGCTATACCGTAATTGGCTTTCTCTTAATGTGCTCCTGCTAAAGTACGGCCTTATAAATCCAAGCCTTTCTAAATAAGATGTCCGGGCTGTGTGATATACCTAACCACCGCCTCCATCATGTCTTTACACAGTCGCCTTTAATTACACTCATTTGTTTCCTGCTCCGCTCGCT
>CAAKHD010012025.1:10000-13575 GCA_901007705.1 Fistularia tabacaria
GCACCGGTAATATCGAGACCGACCGCCCTCTCGGGGTGATTCCACATATTCTAGACGCGAAGGCGACGTCTCCTGACGATATGCCGCATGATCGACCTCGTGCGGGGGGGAGGGTTCGTTTAACGCTGATGCTAATGCTCACGCTAATGCTAATGCTAACCGGCGTCCTTGCACAGGCGTGGGCAGTTCGAACCGCCGACGGCTGGGGAGAGAGAGGCGATCGGGGAAAGAGAGACAGAGGAAAATAAACAGGAAGAGTGAGGGGGCAGAGTTTCCTGTTATTTACATATGCAGATTCCGGTGGCCCGAGATCCCTTCCCTCATCAAGAGAAACCAATTAAAACACTCTTAATTTAATGTTTACCTTAATTAAAAGTCACAATTAATGGCTTCTGCAGTCGAACAGTGGCATTTTCAATGGAAAGCCGGTGGTGACAAAAGGTTGCGAATCCGATTCTGCAAATGCTGCGGCCCGTTCCCCGGCCAGGAGGGCGAGTCGGGAGCGATCTGATGTACGCGGCGGGGACGGCGAGGACGGCGAGGACGGCGAGGACGGCGAGGACGGCGAGGACGGCGAGGACGGCGAGGACGGCGAGGACGCCGAGGACGCCGAGGGCGTCCGGGAAGGAAAGGCAGAAATCCCCGAGGCACATTTGCATCGGGATCCCTTTAAAGGACTGGGATTAAGACAAACTATGAAGACATCATTGTATTATTGCAATAATCCACACAATAAGAGGTCTTTGCGATGCACGGCGACTTACAAGGACTAACAATAGACGCATTTGTTCCTGTTGCGTGGGTGTGTGTGTGTGTGTGTGTGTGTGTGTGTGTAGCCGTCCCACCAGCAGCGCTCACACTGGTCAGCAGATTGTTGGGCGAGACCCAGTGGGCCATTAGCTCCTCTCGGCTGCCAGGCTGAGTGCTGATAATGACAGGTGGCGCTCACACTCCGGAGGTCCGACAGGCCGGGGCGCCGCGCCACGTCAGCGCAGCCTCCGCCGCCGGCAGCCGGGGCCGATAGCGGCCTCTGACACCGCCGTGCGCGAAGCTCCGGCGGAGGCGTGTTTGCGGCGTCTGCCAGTCCCGCCATTGCGGAGAGGGCTGCCAGGAAGGGGAGCGGGAATTGCCCGTTTTTTTTCCCTCCTTGGGCTCGGCTCCACGAAGCTTTCCGGCGGCCAGTTTAACGATAGCCGCTCTCGCAGGCGGCGGAGGCGCCCCGGATACAGGCCAATCAAAATAAGAGACGGTGAGATTCGATTCCGATCCTCCCCGGCGATGATTTTCCCCGTCGCCCGCCGACCCCCTTTCACATGGCGCCCGGCCACGGGAGCCTATGTGTCTGGCGGACGGCGCCGCCCTCTCCAAGCTAGAAGACGCAGCTCTACACTCATCTCCCCGTCCGCCCTGCGAGGACGTTGTCCGCTCCCGCCTGGAGCTTGTTTCCGCGTTCGTCTCTCATTTAAATACGCCGGCGGTTCTCCGCGCTGACGCCCCGGAGCCGGACTGTTTACCCGCGGATCCACCGAGGTGACTGGCGAGTTCCGCCGCCTTATTAGCGTGGGAACCGGCGGCGAATGCGCGCGTGTGATGTTTCCATCACAGTGTGCGGACGCCGGCAGATGAAAGCTGCGGCCGATGTTGCGATTTGATGATGACTGTTGCCATGGCAGCGAGAGCAGAATGTAGGAGGAGTGCGTGTGTTCAGAGAGGTGCAGAGGAAGATGACAAAAAAAAAATCGCACTCACACTCACACTCACACTCCTCGGCCCCCCATCAAGCCCTGCACAGTCCAGTAACTCCTCGGTCGGATCAGTGAGCTGTAAAGGTCCATCATTAGGACAACAGGGTGGGATCCAATATTCTGACAGGCTGTCAGGAGCAGAGCCCGGATGGCTGACGGCGTGATGAGGCCACTATTAAAGAAGAGGGGAACCCGGAGCGGCGGCCGGCTGCCGGAAGGCACCTGGCAGATTCACGGCGGCTCCTCCTGGATGTCTGAACGGCCGGCTCAATAAAGAAAAGGGTTTCTAGCTCCGCCGGACAAGTTTATAGTGTTTCCTCTGGCCAAGCGTGGCACCGGGGTTAAGTTGATCATCTCTCACTCTAGTAAAATAGCCAGGGGAGTCCGTGTACCACTAGATCAACTCCACAATTTAAAGACCC
This sequence comes from Fistularia tabacaria, assembly GCA_901007705.1. Classification (NCBI taxonomy): domain Eukaryota; kingdom Metazoa; phylum Chordata; class Actinopteri; order Syngnathiformes; family Fistulariidae; genus Fistularia; species Fistularia tabacaria. The sequence continues at coordinate 12,168 of CAAKHD010012025.1, forward strand.
TAAACGTTACAGCTCAGATGATCGATATGGCACTGAGCAATGTTCTTTACAAGCTAATAGACAAATCCATTCCTGCAAAGCCCCCTGGGCCGTGGGGAGGGGCGGTGAGAGCACGCCGCCGCTCGCCTGGTGACGCCACATGGATTTTGGCTACCACACACACACACACACACACACACACACACACACACACACACAGGCGCACGTGCGGGGCGACTGGTCTGCAGGCAAAGGCCAAGAACGGATTCATTTGAATGGGAATGTGCAGAAATGAAGCAGGTGGAAGGAGCGCCTGGCCTGGAATCACCGGGCGATCAGAGCTCTTCCACGACTCCGTCGGACAGAAGGGTTTCCACGGAGATGGAGAAATTCCCCCGGCTCGCTAATTAATGCCTCCTTGCCTAATAGCTGTCAGAATTGCGTCATAAAGTGGAGAAATCATTAAAACCAGATTCCCATCTGAAATCTATTCTTCTAAAACCATTTCAACAAATTACACCATTTAATTCCACTCCTGATTTTCCCGCCGCCGTCGCCGCCGTTATCCGGCGTGTCACGGACGCCGGACACGCCGGTGACGTAACGCTTCAGCAATCCAGGGGTGTTTTCTGTCTGTCATTTTGTGTCGGGGCAGCGTGAGGAACCGCATCTAGAAATGGACACACACACACACACACACAGACACACTCCTATTCTGGTCAAATGGAGATGTTCCTCTGCGAGCCCTGGTAGCAGGCCAGAAGAGCTTGGACCTCCATTTCTTGCATTCTGTCCCAAGAAAACATCTGAGCAGTGTCACCGTAGCGTCTGAAAATGTCGCTCTGAAAGGAGTATTGGCGAATGGGCGGGGCTTATGAGTTCCACCAATCACCAAGCACCGAGGAGGATAGAAAGACCCTGCCTCGGAGTAGGAGCTGAGATAGTTCTAGGAGCAGAAGGTCCCCGGATCCTGGTTCCTCCGCTGTCCCGTTGCACAAAGATCTGGACTAGTTTCTGAGAAGGTTCTAGGTTCCACAGGGGGTCGGTTCCACCTAGCAGTGACGTGAAGGTAAACCCCGCCTGACCTGCAGGACGTTCCACACAGCGCTATGATACACAACACGCAGCGTGTGTGTCCCTCCGAGGCAGCGAGCCAACAACACTGGGAAGAGCAGAGAAGCTGGGTTGTGTGTGAAGATGGTGGAGGACGGTGGAGGATGGTGGAGGACAGTGGAGGACGGTGGAGGACGGTGGAGGACGTTGGAGAACGGTGGAGGAAGGATGGTGGAGGATGGTGGAGGAAGGATGGCGGAGGATGGTGGAGGACGGTGGAGGATGGTGGAGGAGGGCGGAAGACGGTCGGGGAAGGATGGAGGGTGAAGGTGGAGGGGGGCGGGCGGAGGAAGAAGGAAGAGGGAGGGGGAGGGTG
>CAAKHD010012027.1:0-21237 GCA_901007705.1 Fistularia tabacaria
TGGGTGTTTATGTGAGCGGAGAGGTTAAGACGCACACAGACACACGCCCGCACACACGCACACGCACACACACACACACACACACACACACACACACACACACACACACACACACATATAACAAATAACATATTTATGTGTATATATGGGTGTACTTATATATATATATATATACACACATACATATATATGTGAATATTTATGTATATATACACACACATATATTTACATATATATGTGTATATTTATGTATATATATACACACATATATGTACATATACACACACACACATATATATGTATGTACATATACACACACACACATATATATTTACATGTATATATGTGAAAATATATACACATCTATATATACATATATATGTATATGGGATCAATAATGTATGCACACACACACACACACACACACGCATGAACACACACAGATATAAGATATGGTGAAAAAGAATTCAAAATTCTATTGGTTATGTAATAATTGGCAATATATAATTATAACAGTGTGGAAGCGTCTGACGTTGAGGGCATTCTTTTTGGCGTGCGGCGGACAAGCTCTCGCATTTTCCCCCCCAAAATAAAAGCGTTGCGGCCGGACCGGATGTTCGCCGCTGTGCTAAGAATGGCTGACAGGCTGCAGTCTTACGTGAGGTCACTTGCAGGTTCAGAGGCTCCTTCGCTTCCTGAATTATTTTAAGACGAACACGCACACACACAGGAGACGCAACGGCATTCTTGCGGCCGCGCTGAGCTACGCCGGATACGTTTTCATGAAACGCTAAGATTTACGGTTGCTGTATTTACTGGACGCCTCAGCGAACGACACACCGGCGGCACAAAGCCGACGTCTGCTCGCAAAGTGAATTTATTCCTGTGTCAAAGCGGCGTGTGAGGCCGAGGAATTGGGTTTATAACAAATGCTGGGTTTTGTAACTATGACGCGAAGGATGAAAGCAACCAAAAATAAAGTCATCCATTCATGAAACCACCAGGAATAAATATATGAAGTATATGAAGAATATATGAAGAATAAATATATGAATAAAGTATGATCTAATGTGATATAAAATTACCCGGGATGAATGTGAGGAAAGGTGGAGTTTCGGGCGGCACGCTGTAGTATTACGTGATGAAGAGAACATTAGCATTCAAGTTCTTGATGGAATCTTCTTGTCGTGGCAACTGGATTTGAATCTTCACTTGAACAACTGAAGAAGCCTTTTGGACGAGGGGATGAAACGTCTTCAAGAGAAGAAATTCAAGTCCGGTCGCCACGACAAGAATTAAACCGTGACCTGGACGACTGAGAACCTCCACAGACATTAGCATACAAAGTATCGCAAGGTATTGAAAATGAAAAACAAATACTTATCGGAAAAAAATGGGATGTCCTGTTTTGAGGCACGAATGAGAGAGGCATGGGTTTTGCGTCTTTTTTCGTTGCCCAATGACAGCCAGGACGTCCTCCGGCGTCCCGGTGACCCAGAGCGCAGGATAAGACACAGTTAACGAATGCAGAAACAGATACATACGTCGTTTTCGTCTATTCCCACACGTAAGGCGGACATGCTGGTTGACTCCCTCCAGTTTCAAAAGGACGGGGAAATCTCACAAAGTCATTTTTTACACCACGCACACGTCGATGTTGCACAAATAAACGCCCGAAGCCGTGCAAAAATACATTTACTGTGTTCTGCATTTTTGGTCGCAGACTCATAAAAGAGGATGAGTCTGCTGTCATGTGTCAGTGACCGCACAGCCGCCCACACACACACGCACGCACACACACACACACACACACACACACACACACACACACACACACATGCGCGCACGGTGAGGAGTGTGTGTGTCTGCTGGGTCAGACCGGGGACAGTTTCCGGTGTGGCAGGAAGTGAACTCATGTACCGACTGTACACTGCATTTACAGACTTCACCCAAAGCTCATTTATTACATAAACACAACTGGAAACACAATCTAGGATTGAACACCGTTGGGGCAAAAAAAAAAAAAAAGCAAATCGAGCGACGTCACGATCAACGACGCACACAGAAATACAAGGTCGGGACAGTCCAGCAGCTGCGACGCCAAGTTAAGCTAAAACAAAACCCGTTGATAAAGTGATCTGAGCTTAAAGTGCGGGTAGGGGAGGAGCTGTGAGAGTGAAAGTTTGCATTGCCATGAAGGTTCATGCTTTGCGTCGAGAATATTTGAAGAAAAGTTTAGAATACAGTAAGTAGAGATTCAGTGCCCAGCCGTTATGTAGCCGTTGGTGCCGCAGGAATGCTGGGGTCCATTCTGGCTGTCATTGGGCGAGAGGCGGAAATCACCCTGGATCCTTCACAGCCCGGCGACATAAAACCAGATGAACTGGTATTTGATGAATCTGCTCATCGTGAAAGTCTGGAAAAGAAGGTGCAGAGTTACAAGTGGAAGGAAAACAAGGGGCGGGAAGGCTGCTGCTCAAATCAACAAATAGATTGAAACACCAAGGAAGTCGGGATGAGGAGAGCCAGCCTCTACCTCGTTGTCTGCAGGGAGAGCAGAGGGAAACAAGGTTTGCGCGAGCTGGAGCTGGAGGAGAAACATCAGCAACTCCAACACCCTCACAGTAACTGCCTTAGAAAGTAAGAGCCTGAGCCACATCAGAGAAGGACCGCCATTATGGACGTCAGCAGACAGCAGTTGGCCGCAGATGTCATACAACCATTCACCATTAACGTCAACATCTAATGACGACGTCGGGTCTCCAATGAGGAACCCGGAGGAACCCAAAGCAGATGTGAGAACTTGGAGACGCCACACAGAGAGGCTCCTCGGAGGAAATCCAGCCAGGGAGCTTCTAGCTTGAAAGCGGAAGCGCCAACCACTGCACCACCGTGTCAACCCCGAGCCATATGAAATAAAGATCAACATCTACTCCACGCCATTTTACAAAGCCCAAAGTCTCTCCTGGAGTCCTCGGAATTTTTCTTCCAGCCGATAAAGCAAATGCAGATACCGATGGCGCCGCGCTGACAGGTGGCCTTTGAGCTCGTAAAACCCTGAATTATACAGACTTCCGGCAGAGCGCAGTTCAAAGCGGTGGGAGGTGTAATTCTGGATGTAAATGTGAGGCTTGGTGGTCCGACGTGGAAGCGGCGCCACAGATGACGCAGATGTCGGGGCATATGGGCAACGGGGGGATGTGGTGAAGTGCTGGTTGGCAGTGGGTCCTGCTGAAAGGGACCTCTGGTTCAGACAAGTTTGCGTCCATTCATCTTCTGCCGCTTATCTGGGGTTGGATCTTGGGGGCAGCAGCCCCAAAACTTCCCCTCTCCGGCCCATTGGTCCAGCTGACCCGGGGGAGTTCAGGGTCGTTCCCAGGCCAGTGCGGAGACATCGTCCCTCCAGCGTGTCCTGGGTCCACCTCCTGGTAGGATGTGCCCGGAGCAGCTCGCCAAGGAGGCACCTCACACAGATTCCAGAGCATCTTCATCTGGCTCCTCTGGATGACCGAGCTTCTCAGCCGATCTCCGAGGGAGGAGAAATCGGATTTGTCCACTTATATCCGTGAGCCGGTTCTTTGGGTGACTACCTACAGGTGAGGGTGGGAGTGCAGATCGACGGGCACATCGAGATGATGGTGCTGACGAGTTGTTCATCGAGATGATGCTTGTTCACGCGAACAAGACCCTGATATACTTGGGCTCCTCCACTGGGGTCCGTCCAACAGGGGCACTCTATCTTCTTCCAGCTGAGGACCATGGCCTCGGCTCTGGAGGTGCTGTTTCTGTCCCGGCTGCGAACCGCTCCAGCGAGGGCCGTAGGTCACGGACGGGTGAAGCCAACAGAAACACATCATCTGCAAAAAAAGCCCACTCGTGACAAGTTTGCATAAATTCAGATTTGATCCACGTTGCGTTTTAGTTGTTTTGAGGGGAGAGGATGCAGGGCAGAGCTGTGGCAACCCCTGAAGGGAAAGCAAGACGGTCCACGCTTGGTTCCAGGACCTACAGACCGAAGAGACGTTCTGCCGGTGTATCGGCTCGAAGGGACCAAATTGCTTCTGTTGGCAACGTCCGGAAACCACTGGTGATTCGCTCTATCAGCGTCCTCTGGAGGGAAGACGGTACCGTCAGGGATGAAAACAAAATGTCATTATCAAGTCTGACAAGGACTCGTGGTTCGCAAATCCAAACCACCAGGCAGTTTCATCATGCACTTTGCTACGACTTGGTGCGATGGTGGATCAGAAATCACTGATTTCTATTGGTCTAACATGGAGACGCGTCTCTGGTGGCTTATCTTGTCAGCAGGTTGAATACATTTGGTTTTATATCTCGCACGTAAACAAAGAGTGACTTGTGAAACGTACAAGTGTGCTGCGTGTCGGGGACGGGACTCTTTCCCAACAACCGCCACGGATCGTTGCTTCCTCCGCCTTTGTTTTTGCGAGGCAGGTTTTTTTTTTTTTTTTTTTGTTTGCTCCTCGCTCTTGCAGCTCGTAAAAACCCCTGCCCTGCTGGCGGAGCGTCTCACCCCACATTTTCCAGTTATTTGCAGGCACATGGATTTGACGACGAGAAAACTTCACACTTCACAAAGCCAACGGAGAGAGAATGTGCTTTGTTTGTTTCCTGGTGTTGCGTGCGGTCTGCCACCCTGCGCCGCGGTAAAGTCCCAGCGCCGTTATTCGGCGCACACTCTCCCCTGGAGCGACCAGGCTGCTGCTGCAAAAAAAATTCACATTTTCAAAAATAACCACAGAATCTATTCAGCAGTGATTCGCACAACACTGCTCTCCTCGTTTAGGAACAACTTTATCTAAAAAACTGTCTTCATACACGTACACTATATGGCCAAAAGTATTGGCTCACCTGCCTTGACTGGCAGATGAACTTAAGCGACATCCATTCCTGATCCAGAGGCTTCAATGTGACGGGGCTCCACCCTTTGCAGCTAGAACAGCTTCAGCTCTCCTGGGAAGAATGTCCACAAGGTTCAGGACGGTCTTCGAGGGAATTTTGGAGCATTCTTCCAGCAGCACATTTGTGATGTTGGACTAGACGGCCTAGCACTCAGTCTCTGCTCTAATTCATCCCAAAGGTGAAGGAACGGGGTTGATGGAGGTCAGGACTCTGTGCAGGCCAGTCAAGTTCCTCCATGTCTTCATGGATCTTGCTTTGTGCACCGGTGCTCAGTCACTTTGGAGAGGGAAGGGGCTCAAAACTCTTCCCACAAAGTCGGGACCCGGAAATGGTCCAAAATGTCTTTTGCATTTTGGTCCAAATGCTCAGATAACTCGACTTTTTTGCCGAGCTCGGCGTCCCAGCCTCGTTCCCAGATCAACACAGACGCCCTCACCTCTCACTTAAACCTCGTCCGTAATGAGTCCCGTCCCGCCAGCATCTGATCACCCAATCGTGGACTTTAGTCGAAGGGGTGTCCATTTGAAGAAATTCAAGTCCAGTCGCCACGACGAGAAGATTCCAACGAGGTGGAGATGCTTGTTGGACGGTGCAGAAGCACTCCGTCACTGTTCTGATACACGTGATGTGGAATTTGGAGGCCTTCCGTTAGGTTTGAAGCCGGACATCAATGCACCCACTGGTCTTCTTGCAAAATGACAACATAGAGTGAGGAAGCAAATAAACATCTGATATTTAATCTTTACAAAAGGGTTTTCACACTGACCACCGGGCTTGTTGAACATCGTATGCTGTGACAAAAGGGACTGCTTGGTGATTTCCACAATTTCTGCAGGTAGTGCCAGTAAGGAGGAACCCAGAGGAACCGCGTGCCCCCCCCATCAACCCCATAGAACACCTTTAGGATGAATTAGAGTGGAGACTGCGAGCCAGGCCTTCTCGTCCAACATCACCAATGTGCTTCTGGAAGAATGCTCCAAAATTCCCATCCACAAACTCCTGAAGCTTGTGGTCATTCCTCTCAGAAGAGCTGAAGCTGTTCTAGCTGCAAAGGGTGGCGCCACGTCATATTGAAGCCTATGGATCAGGAATGGGATGTCACTTCTATGCCAGTCAAGGCAGGTGAGCAAATACTTTTGGCCATAGGCGTTGGACGGCGTTTCATTGGAGACCCTAAGTTGTCCAGATATGTGAATGAGTGGGTGAATTGTGATGTGTGAAGGAATTAGTGGATGAAAGAGGGAATGGTTGGATGTCTCTATTTGGCGTGTCTACGAAAGGCTGAATGTCTCTCTCTGAGGCCCTGTGAGCCCCACCTATCGTCCAATGACTGACTACAGGACAAGCGGCGTAGAACTGGATGAATAGATGAATGTAAGCCACTCGGTAACGTTAATTTCTGGTTGATCGATCGTGCGGCGGCCTCTCGATGCATGACCGCACAAGGGGGGTGGCGGCGTTGGAGCGGTCGTCCCTGGAAGCGGTTTCTGCTGTGCTTTCGGAGGGTTCGGTCAGATTGGCGAGCTCGACCTGAAAGCATGTGCCGTCCTGTCTGGTACCAGGGGTTGTACCGCTGTGGAGAAAAGTGTTCTTGTCCCACTTTGGGCACCAAATGAGTAGCATCTCCACAAGCATGTTACGATGACCATGTCCATCCCGTTGATGAGCACCTCTTGTTTCCAGCTCTTCTAGGAACTGACCGAGAAGCTTGAACGCACGGAGAGCTCGTTTCTGAGCGCTGGATCGCAGCTGCTGTTGCGCTTTCGTTGTGAATCCTCCCCGCGGCCACCCGCCAACTGACAGAGCTGATTGTAAAGTTGCTCTAACTGGTCGTGGAAATCACTGCTGCGGAGCGTGGGAGTGGTGCAGTTAAAGCCGTGGCTGGAAAGGTGGAGAAACTTCTCCCGGAAATTGGAGTGTTCCCGGTTGGGCCTGCAAACAAGGCTGTGTTAAAGAGTCCTTGAGGAAAACGCCGGATGCTTCGATGCTTTCAATACCTTTCCCTGGAAAGTTTGAAGTCCCTGCACATTCAAGTATCGAAGTTTCCCGGCTCATTCAGGCCCAGGGGTTTGACTGGGGCGCTGCTGAAGGCTCAGAGGAGCCCCAGGTCAACACCTCCTGGAAATCCAGAGATGTTTGCGTCTCAGTCAATTATCTCCAAATGGTTCGATCTGATTTTGGAGCGGGAGGTTGGCTCCTCCTGTCTGCACGCAGAAGTGTCCTTCGGCAAGGCACGGACGTAACTCCGGATGACCCGGTTAGCGGTCTTGCATCGCAGCTGTGCTACTGTTGTAGCAAACAGTATTCCAGCACTCTTTCCCTCCAGGATGGCGTGATGAGGATGGAACAAACCAGTCAGCGTCAACGGGAAAGTTGGACCTCGGCTTGTTGGTGGTTGACTATCAGTGAAAAGCAGAGTGGGAAATTAAAACTTGCCGTTTACAGTGCAGAACGAGGCCGCCTTAATTTGGGGAATCCGAGCCCAGGCACAATATTAGCCGCAGCGCTTTGGTCGTTCCAGTGCATCACATCTACAGTCAAAACGCACATTTATTGCCCGCAGAGGCAAGTTAATTACAAACACAACATGCAAACTCTTTCTCTAATGTGAAATCAATCTGTGAGCCGGGTCAGGGGCTGCTTGGAGACATCCTGTAAACATGAAAGCTTCTTGGGGTCATTTGAGATTGCGGGGAACGGGATGTTTATGGGGAATGGTATAAAACAAGAGTCTGCATTTGCCTGTTAAACTAAGGATCGTACAATTGTTCTGTGAGGGTGATTGGTTTCCATTTTCGGGTTTTATTAAGTTCCTGTAACGGCTTGCACAAGCACCCCTCAATGTTTTTCTTTTTTCCTGTGGAAAGTGTGCTAACACTGAAATAGACTCCGCCACGTCAGCCTCCGTGAATGGCGTATCCACTCGTCAGCCTCCACGGCAACACTTGATCGCACAAGTATGCGCTTTGGTGGAAAGGTTGTAGGAGCTTGTTTGACAATCACTGCTCAGGTACATGGGATGTAGAGTCGAGGCCTCCTATTTGTTTTTTTCCCCAGGTGGACAGTACCATGCGCAGTGGTCTTCTTTGACTTTGTGGAATAGAATATTCCTTTCTTCGTCCCACAGTGGGCGAATTTCAACCACTCACAGCAGAGAGTGGACAGTGCGAGCAAGGTTATCAAACAGAGAACACAAACAGTGTTAATATATGTATAAACAGGGCTTCTAACAAACTGCAGTAAAACAATATGACAATATAAACAGTATAAATGTGTTGTGACAAGCAGCCAACAGCAGCAGTACTTGCAGTGGTAGCAGTGCGGTGGTAACTGAGGGAGTGGATGTGGAGGAGAGTGAATGATTGGACACTTGAGCAGATGAATGAAAGAGTGAACAAATGAATGAATGAATAGAAGAGGTCTATTGAGAGCAGAGCTGAGTGTTAAATAGTGGAACAGCAGCCGGCAGGAAGGACCTTTGGAATCTTGCCTTCACACACACACTCGGGGTGAAGGTGTGTGTCGCTGAAGGAGTTGCTCAGTGCCGTCATGATCTACCGCACGGAGTGGTAGGTGTTGTTCAGAGATGATAGCTTAGCTACCACCCTGCTCTCTGAGTCCATGGGACCTCCCCCAAGACGGGACTAGCCTTCCTCAGTGGTTTGTCGATCATCTTCCAGTCAACCACTGATAGGCTGCCGCTCCAGCAGACCACTCCAAAGAAAATGGCTGATGCCACGACAGCGTAGAAAGGTCCTTAGGAAAGCCCCCTGCACCCCTGAGGACCTGAGTCTCCTCAGCAGGTACAGTCTCCTCTGACCTTTCCTGTGGAGAGCAGTCCAGTTTATTCATCAGTTGGACACCCAGGTACTTCGAAAAGGCTACTCACAATGTCCGTCCCCTGGATGTTCACCGGTGTCAGTGTTCCTGTGGAAATCCACCACCAGCTCCTTCCTTTTTTTCCCCCTGGGTATAACAGGAGGCAGCTTCGCCAGCGGCAGTCCACAGAGTCCAGTATCAGTTCCCTGTATTCTCCGTCATCATGGCCTTTGACGAGTCCGACGATGGCATCAGACTGCCGACTTCACGCACAGTTCTGACAACCATCACCTGCAGAAGTTCTCAGTGTACAGGGTGAACAGGAAAGGAGCCAAGGCTGTTCCCTGAGGGGCCCCTGGGCTGCAGACCACCACAGCTCTTTGTGTTTCTTGTAAAATGGGCTCTGCTTGCAGCTCTGCTACCACTGGCGTGTGAGAGTGACTGGAACTGCAAGGCGTTAAAGTGCTACGCAAGTATGGTTCTCTTGTCAACATCTGCCATCTCGTAATCGATCCAAACATTTTCCTGAATCTAAGTTCACTTTCTTGCTGAGCTCGCCGTCCCAGCCTCGCTTCCCGGATCAACACAGACGCCCTCACCTCTCACTTGAACCTCGTCGGAATGGACTCCCGCCTGGTCAACATCTGATCACCCAAGCATGGATTTTGGTCGAGAGGGTGTACATTTGGAGAAATTCAAGTCCAGTCGCCACGACGAGAAGATTCCAACGAGGTGGAGATGCTTGCTTGACGGTGCAGGGGCACTCCGTCACTGTTCTGATACACGTGATGTGGAATTTGGAGGCCTTCCATTTGGTTTGAAGGCGGACAGTAATACACCCACTGGTCTTCTTGCAAAATAACAGTGAGGAAGCAAATAAACATCTGATATTTAAGCTTTACAAAAAGGTTTTCACACTGACCACCAGGCTTGTTGAACATCGTATGCTGTGACAAAAGGGACTGCTTGGTGATTTCCATGGTTTCTGCGGGTAGTGTCTTCGTGAACTGGATGTCAGGAACCCAATGCAGACAGGGGTGAACATAGAGACTCCACACAGAGAGGGATTGAACCAGGGACCAAGTACACAAACTTTGTTGTAAACTTTCACAAATCTTATCTTTTAAAAGGATATGAATTCTGGTCTTCAGTTCAGTCGATCACAAAAGGATCATAGTTTAAGATTTTAAAGTTTTGGCTGCTGCAAAGTACTACGTACTAAAAATCATTGCCTATCGAGGGTGCAATGTGGGTTCAGCTTAACAATCCCTTTTTTCCCCCCCACCAGAATTCCCCATGAAAGCTTACAGAAATATTCTTCCGGATTTGAAAGTCCAATCATGGAAAGTCAACTGAAGTGATTCCAAGGAATAATTTGTTCGATTTTTTTTTTTTTTTTTTGGGGGCTGCTTTTAGAATCTGAACCCTGCGATCAGTCGGTGCCGCCAACCGTGTGATCCAGGACGTGGATGACTGAGGACCTCCACACGAAGTTCTTCATCTTTACAAGGTAAACCCAAAAGCAAAGGTACTGAAGAGCACTCCTACATTTCTTTTTTTGGTGGAGGGGACTCTCCCAGGATGAGGCCAGTTTTACCGTTTTACTTGGGGGAAAAAAAAAAAAGGAAAAAACAAACAGCCCTCTCATGACTCTACCCCTATGTTAAATATAACCACTATAAGTCACACACAGATTCCAGCATGATTATTTAAATATAGGGAGCAGGTTTAATTCATCTCCATCCTTGTATTCTATGTCAAAAACAAGCCTACCTAACATGCAGCGTCAGTGACCAGAGTCACTGAAAAAAAAAAGTCAAACCAAAGGCCTGCACGTCTCTGGAGACAGCCTGTGTGTTGTGTGTTTGGAGGTCTTCTGGTGGTTCGGAACTCAAGCTTTGTCCGCCGCTTCACTCCCGTGTACGCGGGAGGAAAGTCCATCTGGACATTTCCAATAAATGTGTCCGGTTGGAGAAGCTGGGCGTCCTTCAACTTCTGCTGATCGGAGACTAATTTTACCGCGACCTCGATATTTACAGACTCCATTATTTCAAATCGGTGCAACTTGGTTGCGGCGTTTCTACCGCAGAGGGAGCTGCTGCAGCCACAGAGGAGGGGGGGGGTCTCCAAGGGCAGCGGACCTGGATGCTGCCGCAACCCTGGGGAACAATAGTCAGGAAACCGTGGCGATCGAAGAGTCAGCCACGATGAGGTGGTGTCAGGCGGCGCCGCGGGGAAGCGGCTCGGACGGTTGTTGCAAAGGATAAAACCGTCTTTTACAACCCGGTACAGGGTGGCGCTGTGGTTGATGCTTCCTCCTCGCAGCAAGGAGGATTCCCACAGGAGGGTGTGGAGCCTCCATGTTCTCCCCACGTCTGCGTGGGGTTCCTCAGGGTTCCTCCCACAGCCAGAAATCACGCAGGAGGTTCATTGGAGAGCCTGAATCACCCAGACGTGTGACAGTGGGCCTTTTTTCCACGGCACCGTGGTTGGGAAACACGGTCGTGGAGAGACGACATTCACTGTCATTCACACCTCCTGCAGTGACATGCAAGATTCACTTCCTCATTCTCACAGACAAACGGCAAATTCACACACACACACACACACACACACACACACACACACACGTTTCCTCCCTAATAATAAAGTTGAACAGCCGAAATACTGTCACGTAAGAACCACCCAGGCAGCAACAGCGCATTTGAATGCTACGCCGCCGTCACATCTGTCAGACAGCCTGACAGGACGCTACCAACGCTCGCACAGTCCATTTACCGACGAGCTGCAAACACACCCGACGGGAATCCGGATCGTCGTCGTCGTTACGAACAATCCCGGCCCGGAGTTGGAATTTCCCTCATCCAACTCACAGACGCCTGCCGGGGTTCTAAGATCAGACGTGGAACACCAGGTCTGCAGACGGAGGGGGCTGTGCCGTACTTTACCAGCATTCAGTATACCAGTTTTAGCTCATTCAGCCCACGGCTCATCCCACCCCGGTGGGGAACTGAACGCTTCAGACGCTCCTTTTTGCCCACGGCCATCAGACTGTATAACAGCAGTCTGGACGGGACACAACCCTGACTTGTCTGGAGGACATCTGTGTGACCGTCACCCCATTACTCACTCACCCACTCACATGTGGTGCCCCGAGAATTACTGGTTCACTTACTGGTCACCTAACTTTATTCGAGTTTGTGTGCGATATATATATATATATATAAATAAATAAAATGTGTAAATAAATGGATGTATGTATGGGCATGTATGGTGAGATATGTACACACACACACACGTGTGTGTATGGGCATGTATGGTGACGTGTAGGGAACATTCAATGTTCTTCCTGCCCCCGGATGCTGCCACCATAGATAGACGCGCCAACAAACATGGTTTGCGTTGAATAAATCCGTTTTGGACCAATCAGGTACGAGCAGACATTTTTCCACGGCACACCTGATCTGGAATCAGGAAAGTGTCAGTGAAAAGGTTCCTCTCACAGTCCAAACACATCAGGAGGTTCTTTGGAGAACCTGCGTTGTCTAGACGTGTGAATGAGAGGGTGAACTCGTTTGTCTCTGTATGTCACCTGGTCATCATCTAGCAACCGGTTCCTCTCGACCAATAACAGCTGGGTTCGGGTTGCCACTGGTCCACCAGCAGGGTTCTGCCTTTTAGGACAAGCATACCGACAAAAATGACTGATTTGTCCACACAGGACAAAGATCCCTCTGCTCTTGTGATCCTCCCCTGCTTCTGCCGCTGTGAGTGAGCTGGAGGATCAGAACCCCGCTGACTCGCTAATTCAAATGCACATCTAATATTGTATGAGCTGCTATCCAATTATTATATTTCAAGTGCCTGAAACCCACATTACGGTTACTTTTACGGGCTGCGTATTCATAGCGGTGCGTGAGTTCTGGTCAAAGTAGCTCTCAAGTGTGCGAAGGAGAAACTGGATATCTGAGAGAGCCGGCAGGATTAAGGAAATGTTTAAATGAAGGCAGTAAAGAAATCCACCTATAATAATATCGTCCGGCAATTACGCTCTTCCCTCCGTGATCTTCTCTCCGCGTCTTCTCTCCAGTGAGTAAACGTCTGGTCGCGGAGCCCGACCGCAACACGACCGCGGCCAGGAATACACCGCGCAGCCACACCTAGCGCAAATATAGCGCAGACGACGCAGGGCTCTTGGGGGGGGGGGAGAAGCAGCTGCGTCGCTCTCCGCTGCAAACAACCCACGCTGAAATAGCACGTCGCTGCGACAACAACTCAGGTAACCTGATAGGAGGCGTTCGTTCTCGGGCGGTTTGGCTTTGGGAACAATTATCCCGTTCCCTCCAAAACATGGAAAAAAAAATGACATAACTGAAGCCACAGTTGTTTGGTCTGGGCGAAGAAAACCGTAGCAACTTAACCAATGCATTTCTTTTTTTAGCCTCGCTCCCCTCTGTCCTTTCGTGTTTCCTGTACTACTATGGTTTTTCCCAAGGCTACTTTTAGTTTAATTTTTTATTTTTCCCCAAATTCAAACAAAGTGACGTTCCACCTTTTTCCAAGATTGAATTTCCTGATATCAAAATTGTTCTTTTGACCAATCTCATCGATATGGGTTCAGCCGCTTGCCTAAGGACACCTAAACAGGTCGTCAGGAGAAGCTAAACACCCAACCTTCTGCTTGGGGGACGCCTGCTCGGCCAGCTGAGCCGCTGCCACCCCATCGACGGGTATGGATCTGAATAAGCGGCTTCTTCGAACTCAAAACGATCAGTTTCCACTGAAAGGTTCCCCTTTGTTTGGCCTTTCCCAGCTCTACGTTGTGCTGCACTTTCCTTCACTCCCCTCAGTGTCCCACTTCTTTGCTAACCGCTTTCTCTGTATGGACTCCTGTACTTCCTCATTCCACCACCAAATCTGCTCAACTTTCCTCCCAGGTGACACACCAAGTCCATTCCCACCGGTCTCCTGAGATCAGCTGCAGCTGTCCGGGCCGCAAAACCCTACAACACTCAGAACGGAGCGTTGAACTGGAGGAACGGCTTGAAACAAAGAATCTGCACAACAACAGTGCTCTGAAAACTGATTTGACAGAACAGACTTTTGATCGTATGATGTTTCGAAGAAAAAGGTTTGTCCTTAGATGCTTCTCAGTGTAAAACACTCTTGTGGCACCATTTTAAAGTGAAAGATCGTGTGATTAAGTCCCTCTTTTTGTACAGATATTTTGCTCTTATTTACTCATTTATTGACACTTGTTACGCTGCTGTGACAAAAGAATTTCTCCTATCGGGATCAATAAAGTTCTCTTAACTTTAACATGGTCTTCAACTTGTTTTGAGAACAGGCCCAAAGAGAAGATACTCTTAATATGTACAGATATGGAACTCAACATTGATGATCAGAAAGTTTGAGGGCGGAGGAATCAGACAGAGTAACCAGGACATGGCAGGGAGCACCCACAGAAAAACCAGCCCTAGAAACAAGGTCTAATATCAGAATCCTCATTGAGTTTGTGGGGTTCATCTTCTCAGTGTGCAAACCCAGAGGAACACACACACACCATTGAATCAGACGCATCTGCAGTTCGGACGAAGACTATGAAAAACAATCTTGTACCTCAAAAAAGTGAAAATAGATTCTTTAATAGGGCTTCTAAGCAACACTGGGTAGACAACGCAGCTTCGAGGTTCACTTCAATGTCTCAGGATGACGGCCTGTCCATCACCAGATCCAGGGCATCCAAAAGGGGAACCGTGTGCGCCATCCAATACTCCGATATCAAAAAAACACTGGCAGTGTTAACACTGATCCCACACTGAAGGACTGCTTCTCAGATCCTCCCAGGGTCGTCTTAAAGACGCCCAAATCTGCATAACATGCTTGTAAGGGCGGATCGACCCCCCCAGCAGCACCCCCTCATTCTCTGAGTGCTATCCCCCACATGGCCCTCCCTCTGTGGTGGGGAGGCTTGTGTGCTTCCATGACCCTGGAGGCTACACCGGCGGGGGTCCTACCCCTGCTAGGTCTTACCAAGCCGGGCAGGTTTCGGGGTACAGGTCGGACAAGAGGCAACAGTCGGTCCCACAGGTTGGGGGTTCAACCTCACCCCATAAAACACTACCTGTTAGATATGCAAACAAGTGGAAACCATGATCGCAGTCTTGGTGGTGGAATGAGGAAGTACAGGAGTCCATACAGAGAAAGAGGTTAGCAAAGAAGAAGTGAGACACTGAGTGGAGTGAAGAGAGCGGACAGGAGGAAAGGAAAGTGCAGCGCAACGTAGAGCTGGGAAAGGCCATACAAAGCGTGTGGATTTTTTTGATTCAAACCGTTCTTCAGTCGATACTTTCCATCCAGCATCTGTCCCTAGATGGGAAGCGGATGTGTGGTTTCTTTTTCAGACTCTGAACTGTAAGAAGCCTCTTGAATGAGGGGTGAAAGGTCTTCAAATGAATAAAATCAAGTCCAGTTGCCACAACAAGAATTCACCATGACCTGGAAGACTGAGAACCTCCAACCTCCACAGACAAACACTCCTTCCTTTTCAGCTTCCATCACTCTGCTTTTGTCATCATCCTCTTCCTTTGCCACCAACCTACCCTCTGGCTACACTCACCTACCAGCGCTTTGCAGTCATCGCTGTCCTTCAGATTTCACTGCATGATGTCCAGAGTCAGAATGCTACCGACAGCACACGTCTTCTGATCCAGCTCCCAGAAACGACTTACCTGCGCTCTGAACAAGCTGGTAGTTCACATTTGGCGCTCTCAAAATTACAAATTATGCTGGTTACTTAATCACCAACTCTTTGCCAATATAAAAATGTTGAACACTGACTTTTAATGGTCTTATTTATATTTAGACTATTTATGCTTATGCTATTTACTGCTGCAACAAAGGAATTTCTCTTATGGGATCAATGAAGTACTATCTTATACCAGCCTCCAGGTGCTGCTCCAGGTGGCAGCTGCGCTACCATGGGTGTGCGAATATGGAGGAATGTGAACCAGCGTAAAAGGGCTTTCAAACCCAAAGGGGTAAAAAGCACCATCCAGTGGAGACCCTTTACGTTCAGAGATCAGGTCACGCACGCCTGGGCACAATATTCGAATGACTGGTCATCTCAGACACCCAGGAAACCGATGACCATGAACAGTTGAAGGTCCGTCAGCGACGTCCCATGATGAACACGGAGCGGTGTATGTAGCAGCATGCACCCCCGGTGTGTTTGAAGTACTCCCACTCCTACGCAGAATCATCATTTGCAGTGACATCTGTGTGCCATTTACTCCAAAGCTGCGTTGCACAGCATCCACATGTGCGGGGAGAAGCAGTGAAACTAAATCCGTCTCAACCCAATACTAGGCCACCTCTATGATTATATCCCAGAGCGGAGGAGGGACAACTGAAACAACCTCTCGTCTGCGGCAAACACCAAACAGCTACGAGCGGCGACCTTGGGTGAGGGGATGGAGGCAGACATGCCAACGCAAGGCTACGGCCGTCAGGGAGATTTTTTTTATCCCCTCTCAAACACTTTCTCCTCAGGCACAGGAGTGGAATGTCTGGGAAGGTCGCGAGTGAAACCGCCCCGGGCTCGATTTACGTCCCAGACCTGTAATTCTGACAGTGTACGTTTAACTGCCGCACATCTCGGGGCGAAAAACATAAATTGAGAAAAAAAACAAAACACCTAGACAGGATAGTGGTGGACCCTGACAAGCCAGCACCAAATCGTAACTCAGTTGTCTGCTGACACTTTGCAAATCACCCCAGGCTCATTAAGATGATCTACAGCAACCCAAAATTTCCCCCGGGAGCAAACCTGTTACCGGGCAGGAAGCGCAGAAAGATCCCAGCTCCATGTGGGCAGCCTTCTGCCTCGAGCGGTAGAAAGAGAGAGAAGGCCAGTATTATGGACTTCCAGACACTGGATTCAGTAAACACAGGACAAGATGTTGCAATCCTGAATACCAGCACAAACAAGAGACACTTAAAAAAAAAACAAGCCTGAATTTGGGAGCGCATCTTCAGTCGTGGACCTACATTTCCTCGGGTATTTCGGCCTTCACACTAAACACACTCGTGTCCCATGCCCAGTTGGTCAGGGGAGTTGCTTTCTTAAATGTGGTAGCCGTCCCCCGGACAGCTATGCAAGGCATGGTTGTCCTCTTCCCTGAGTCAAGCAATGATGACCGCACAGCCCTCACTTTGGGGCCCAGCAAGGATCTTTTCTCCTCAAAAGAGAGCCCCTTTGCCTTCCCTCCCTGCCGCCTCAGACAGTTCTTTAATGGCCGTCGCTGCCTTCGGCCCCTGGCTGAGACATCTCACAGCAGTCTGGTGGTAGAGGTTGCCGCAAAAAACCTCTACTCCCCACTTCCACAGGTCGGACCTCAGTGTCCCAGCCACGTTGTGGTTCAGCTGCCAGCTCAGTATAGCATAGCTGTTTCCTGTCCTACGCCTCCAAGGTACTGTATGTTTAATATTTACACTTACTTGAGAGAAGAGTAAGTGAGCACCGGGTCCGGTCTCTGGGTCAGGATAGCGGTTTTGGGAGGAAACACCAGCTTGGGGTCAATGTCTGCGTGCCTTGTTCGGTCCCGGTCCCAGCCTAACTGGCCCGGTTCGGTTGGATCTTTGGTGAGGACCTCGTAAACTGAAAAAGGCCACAATATCCTGGGCAGGAGGCCAAACTGCAGGCACCGTGCTTTCAGCTTTCCGGGAAGGTGGGTTTTGCCAATGGTCCGCAAGCCCCTAGTTATGTTTCTACTGCTGTACCTGGTCTTTACGTTAGCATGGTGCCAGCTCTGCTATGACACCGTTGGAATTGGCTCGCCTCCGATGAAGAACCTCTGGTCGCTGAGCATCCCGTTCACAGCGGACATGCGGTGTGATTTTGATGGTTTGTTTGTCATATGGGCCAGGCTGATGTTCTTCAGTTTGTAAGCAGCCTCCTGGTACATGGGACAGTGGTGGTCAGAGTTGTAAGGTCATCCGTGTACGCTCTAAGCCGACGGAGACGCAGAACAAAGTTGCCTCACCAACAACCCACTTTGACGCTCGGATGATGACTCAGAGTAGTTCCTTTCTTCGTAATTATTGCGACAAAGATGGCCTTTTGGGTCTTAAACGGCAACTCGAGACGCAAAACAGAGATTCGAGGGGTCTATTTAGCAACGAGACCGGAAAACCTGTGCCGGCTCTCAGAGTTTCCTTTAAAAGGGAGCGAGGCAGGTGAAATGGATTAGCCAAAACACAGGACAGGTGTGAGCAGTTGAACAGCGAGTCCTAATTGGCTGGGCTGTGGAAGGTGGGCGTGGTCAGCCTGCTGGAGCTTGACGAGGCTGTGACAGCCAGAAAGATAGAAATCAAGAGCGTGATAGAGACAGAGGAGACGGATCTATTACTAATAATAGCAGTACATGCTAATGGCTGAAATTATACAATAATAGCTTTAATATTCATAGCTTTCATACAAATCAATAATATGAGAGATTTATGAAGAACAGGTGCGATCCGGAATGGAGCTGTGACAGGAGGAGCGAAGCTAACTGAACCTGCTCCTCAAGCGGGAAAGGTTCCCGGCTAACGTTACAAAAGCCACTAGTGGTCAAAACAGTTTGAAGAACTCAGTTCTAGGGGTTGTCCAGCTCTAATTTGGTTCCAGGAAGTAGCCTCCTCCAGGGGCGCCTTCTGGTTTTGCATTCCTACAAGTATTGAGGGACCCCGGTGGGGAGTGGAAGCACCTGTGACGTGCAGCTTTAGCTCGACAATCAAAAAAAAAAAAAAAAAACAGTGAAGAAGAAGAGAAAGACGACGCAGACAATATGGAGGTGGAAGCTACAGCAGCGTTCATGGACTATCAGATGGTTGGAGGGTTTCTATCTTCTCCCTGCACTCCTTCTCTGTGTGAAGAACCCTGTCAGCCATTAGCTAACCCCGCAGTTATTCTGGCCAAAATGTAGATGTTCCTGGGAACCCCTCTGAGGAGTAGCAAGCCAGAAGAGCTTGGACTTCTTCGTCGCTCCATTTCTGGCTGCTTCTGTCCACTTTGTCCCAAGAAAACATCTGACCAGATTTTAAAATGCTGCTCCACAGGAAGTATTTGGCAATGGACGTGGTTTATGAGTTCCACCAATCACCAAACACCTATGACTTCCCATGGAAGCATGAAAAGCCCCTTCCTCGGAGTAGGAGCTAAGATGGTTCGAGGAGCTGAGGTCCCTGGTTCCCCTACTGTCCCATTCCTGGAAAGGTTCTAGGAACTACTGAGTTCCTACAGGTAGAAAGGGACTAACTTAAGTTCTCCAAACCTGAGCTTTCTGGGTGAAGTGTCAACCCGTCAAGATGCTGAACATGTATTTCCAGCTGTGACTCACTGTCTTGTGTTGAACTGAAGATAACCTACTCTCGCACGCAGGAAGTCCCGCGTGGAAAAAAACGACAATGAAAAAAATATGTAGAGAAACGGATTTTTATGGGGACCTGAAAGCGCCGTGGCCTCGCAGGCAGACTCGGTGGCTCGTGTCCTTCGCGGGTCTGGCAGGAAAACTGCCGGCCTGCTTCCACTCAATGCCAGAAGGGGTGGAGAAGAAAAGCAGCAGCTGTAATTAATGACGAGCGAGTCCGAAAATAGAGGAGATACAGTAAGGATGGAGGTCGGCGTGCAGGAACCGCTGCAGATGAAGTAGAAACTACAGAAGAAGACAAAGGCAGGGGAGACTTAACTAACCTTTGAGTTCCAAACGGAGGATTTTAAATTGGATTAATTGCTCTTCAGCTTCCATGGACTCCTTTGCTGGTGCTCAAGTACCAAAAAACACAACGATAAGCGATTCAATATGAGCTTCATCGACCACATTTCGGATTTAATTTGAATGGGTTTGCTACGTTGGCAGCACGGTGGCAGCGACTGCTCGCAGCAAGAAGCTGTGGATTCCCATAGTGGGCCGTGGATTCTTCAAGTTCTCCCCGTGTCTGGTTCCTCCGGGTTCTCCGGGTTCCTCCCGCAGTCCAAAAACATCTCTCTATATTTGACGGATGAATTCAAGTAAAATAAAAACCGCCTTTCGTGAGACGCCTCCGGTGTGCAGACGAATATCTTGTTTTTATCCGTGACCTTCCGTCAAAATCCACCGGATTGTGACTCTTTCATTTATTTCGTTGACCATTCCTGTCCACGGGCTTGCAGCGATCAGGGGACGCTTGGCTGAAAGGGGATCTACATATTTCATCATGTCTCCGGTGTGTTTAGTTCTGCATTTCGCCGTAAATAGAATCCCGGTCTTGTGATTCCCGTCTGATTAGGAAGTCAAAACTGCGCTCCCACACATGACAAACAGTTCGCCACCGCTGACAACCTGGTCACCTAACCAGCCCTTCCACTGCGGTTCCGATTTAGGTTTTATTTTATTTTATCCTTTTCACCGCGGTTTATCTTCAGAGGTCTGACCCATGGTTGACTTTGCTGTGCTGTTGCCATATTTGGACAATTCACCCAAACACAGCCCATCTGCAGGCAGAATTCGGGGTAAACAGGCGGTTAGCCAGATGCTGTCAACAAACCAATGGTTATTTTATCCCAGTGATCCGATTGGACGAAAGAAACTTCACTTTGACCAAAGTCGCTCACCACCTGTCGGACTCCTTCCAACCAGAATCGGCTTTATTGGCAAAGTCTGTTTGCGCATACGAGGACTTTGGCACCGCTTTACGGTTTAACTCTTTCCTGATGTCCAGGTTAACGACTGGCAGACAACAGGAGGTTCGGCGTAATTCCATAACACGCGATCATTCAGAGTACAGTGCAGTCCATTGTAAAAATCTGGGTCGCGCGGGTTGGAGCCTATCCCGTCTGTCGTTGGCCGAGGGGCGGGTTCACGCTGGACCAATCACAGGGCCGCAGAAAGAGACATGCAACCATTCACCCTCTCATTCACACGTCTGGTTAATTTCAAGCCTCCAATGGACCGCTATACGCTGATGTAGTATGTACAGTGTGTCCAGTATGTATACATCACCTACAGTGTATATATACAGTCTGTACAATGCATACATCCAGTGTTTACAGTGTATACATACAGTATTTTAAGTGCATATATACATATGTACAGTACGTACAGTATATATACAGTACGTACAGTGTATATGTACATATTCAGTGTAAATATACATATGCGCAGTGTATGCGAAATGTCTTACAGCGCATATATATACATATAATGTAATCTACAACAGGTATGTGTATCACAGTATAGACAATATATATACAGTATTTACAGTTTTTATATATAGTGTATCTTTACAGTGTATACATTGTGCAGTATATATATATATATATATATATATATATATATATATATATATATATATATATATATATATATATATATATATATATATATATATAGTATAGACAATATATATGTGCAGTATTTACAGTGTATATATACACATATATATATATGTATGTATGTATGTATGTATGTATAT
>CAAKHD010012027.1:21257-34635 GCA_901007705.1 Fistularia tabacaria
AATATATATACAGTGTTTTCAGTTTTTATATATAGTGTGTATTGTGAATATATTGTGTGATATATATATATATATATATATATATATATATATATATATATATATATATATATATATATATATATATATATATATATATATATATACAGTATGGACAATGCATATGTGCAGTATTTACAGTGCATATATCCACATAGATATGTATGTATGTATGTATGAATGTATGTATGTATGTATACACACACATACGCATACATACATACATACATGCATACAAATAATACTGTGTATGAATTCACGAGAGGAGCATACATTCAGCATTCACCAGCTGGGTGCTTGCAACATTTTCTACTGCTTGTAAATGACATCCACCGACCTGTCCTTCTGGACAAACATTTCCATGACTTTGGTTTTAAAAGTCCTCTTTATCTTCTTTTACTTTTAAAAATCTCTCTGTCTCAGTTGAGATTATTGCTAGGGAGGAAAGCGGCCCTCGGTCAGTTCCATTCCTACGACATGTTTTCAGTCTTTTTCAAGCCCAAAATGACCTTTCCCCTTTCCACGGATGCTGTTGTAGCCAGTATTGTGACCAGCAGCTGAACAACTCTGTTTGAAAAGAGCGCTGTATTTTCTGACCCGTGGTTTGTAGCGAATCATTTAGCTCCGGCATCGCTCCTCCACGATCTATCCCTTCCAGTTTTGACTGACAGTCCAGTTTTGAGAAGCTTTTTTAACTCATACATATGATCTTTTATTTTTGAAATCAGGTTAAAAAAATAGAAGCCGAGGGACCGATGTCACGCACTTGACTTTCTCTACTTGACTGTTTTTTTTCGCTAGTATATAATTTTACCCACAATACTATTCGTCTGTAATACGTGGAGAAGAAGAGTAGCGGAACGAGCCGGTGTGCTCCCACACACCTCCCTCAGTGAGGCACGGGTACTGGCTGCCTCCTCTCCTGCTTTTTCACTGTAGCATTTTGTCAAATGAGCAAGACTGATATCATATTAGCCTTGCTCGTTGAGCTTGAACAGGAAAATACATAAATTCAGCCATATTGACAATAAAAATCATTGGAATGATTGGAATCATACAGCACTTCGATCACAGATCAGTGGGCGGATATTTACAAATGTATTTTTTATCATTATTTGTTTTTTTATGATGACACAGGGGAGGCAATGCCTCCCCTGCCTCCCCTGACCGCATGTCACTAGTGTGAACAATGGGCGTCAGATTTAGATGTGTGTGAGATGAGATGATGTCATCTGTGTTTTGATGAAGGTGCATCTGTATTGAAGTGATGGTGGTTTGGGGGGTGTTGTTGGTGTGTGAGGTGTTGTGAGGGATTGCTGTGTTCATCACAGTGATGGGTTTAGGGAAAATATGTGGGTCTGTACTTCTTACCAGAGTGGAGAAAGCTCAAGAGAGCATTGAACGCAAGCAGTGTTGACAGATGATGACAGGTGCTAGCGAACAGGTCTTTCCCCAGTTGAAGTGAGGACGAGGTCGAGAGGCCAAATTTCTTGTCTGGACCTGGAAGTTCTCACCGGTAACCCGTGACTCAAAAATTGTCAGCCAGGGGCTCTGACACGCCACCACACAAGTCTCACTCTGCATTCGTTCTCTGGTGTGCTTATCAGTTAAGGCGCCCCTTGTGGTCAAAATTGATTGATCGATTGAAAATGATTTTTGATCCCAAGGAAATCGCGGTACAAAACTCGCTAATCATTGATAACTGGGTCATTGAACAGGCATCTTCGTTCGAGTACCTGGGCCCGATGATCTTTAATAACAGGACCCATAAGCAGACACAGGTCTCCGCACCATGACAGACTCGGTTTGAAGCTGCAAGTTTACCGAGACCAATGAACAGGTATATGCAGAGCGAGTAGTGGGAAGCAGGGCAGATACAGGTACAATAGGCAGGGGGGGGGCAGGGCAGTAACAGGGAACGAGGAGGGAGACACTGGTATGTACCAATGAGGGAGAGGCCTGGTCAAGGACGGGTGGCTAGGTGGGAGGTGCTTGTATACACCGACGAGGGACGCTCGCGGTTGGGTCACCGGTGGCCGGACAAGAGGCTCTGGCGTACACCGATGAGGGAGGAAACCCGGGCAGGAACAGTCGGATGAACACTGGGCAGGGACAGGAACAGGAAGCCCGGTTGGGTCACGGGCAGAGAGACAAAAGGCACTAGCGTACAACATCGAGGGAGGTGGCGGCCCATCAGGATGTACGGGTTTACCCCGCCCGAGGGAGTGACGACCCGACGAGACGCACGGGTTTACACCGCCGGGGGAAAGGACCAAATGGCGAAGACTGAGGGAAATGGGCAAATAACCCGGCAACCCGCAAGAGTCAAAGCTCTGGCTATTTCGCTCTCACTGAATGCCGGGAACACAAGATGGCGCTGGAAGACGGCAGCCTGTTGCAACAGCTCAACTGTTCCTGTGACACACAAATTTCTCCTTGGAGATCAATAAAGTATTATTCATTCAACCCAATCACACTGCAATTCACGTTTTATGATTTTTAGCAAGTATCGGGCCCAAATGCAAGAACACTCTGGGGAGGTAAGGCGTTGTGGGGGGTTCATTAACAAGGACAGGAATGGCGGACTGTGCCTGGTCCGGGTTGGTTCTGGAGTCGCGGAAGTCACAGGAACTTGCGGGGAAGCCGGTGAGATGAAGATCTCTGGGTTCGGGGAACGATAGGGATTGCGGGAGTCTCAGGAACTTGCGGGGAAGCCGGAGAGACGTAATTCTCTGGACTTGGGAACGAGGAACCTGCAAAGAAAGGCGAGACGTAGGACTCGGGAACAAGGGACTTGCGAGGAAGGGAAAGTAGTAGACCAACAATCAGGCACAGAAGGGCTGGCAACAGGCTCCTCTTAACCTCAGCTCGACGAGGCCTGATGTGCACTCAACACCCGCTGGAGTCCACCCTCCTGCACGGCTGCTGCTTGACGAGAGCCTCTGGTGCAGAACTGCAAAAACTGATCATCCCAACATCGCGATCAACCCTGACACAGGAGGGACCTTCTGGATGTCCTCTGTAACAAACTCGCTCAGAGACTCCACTATCTCAGAAGGCTGCGGCTGTTCGGGGTCAGAACCGGTGATTATGTTAACATTCTACAATGCTGTGTTAGCAAGTGTCGTAAATCATGGCATGGCAGCATGGTTTGGTTCCCTCACAGACCAATGTAAGGCCAGAATTCAGAGAACGGTGACCGCAGCTATGAAGACAGTGGGGAATCATGATCACTTCCAGCCCCTCCAAACAACCAAACAATGTGAGACAGCAGTTGTTCTGGGAGCAAATAAGATCCTAAGTCACGTCCTGTTTTGGGAGCCGTCAGGAAGGCGCTGCGGGGCAAGCAGGTGTAAACGGTTCTTTGCTCCAACCTCCATGTCATTATCAAATAACAAAACAAACAGAGCTCCCTCCCCCTCAGGCTCTCTGCTGCTGACCCAGCACTCCAGCACTCCCTCACCCCCCGCTGTGGACCCTCTGCCCGACAATCACCCTCTCTGTGGCTATTATGCGGTATATAGGTATATGGTACTGCTCCTATGGCACTTCGGGCTACAATATGATCCAATGATACAACTCGCGGCCTTTTAATGGTCTGAATGGGTTTGGTGTGCTGGTTTAGTGCACCCTGCAGTCTGCTGCTATTATTCTGCACTGCACTTTTAGCACCACCCTGTTTGTTTGTTTGCCCTGTTCTTTATTCGATTGTAAACTCATGCACGTATGTTTTGTGTGTGTATGAAGAGGAATTCCCCTCCGTTTATCCAAACTGGAGAAAAAGCTAAATGTAAAAAGGCCTTTCAATCTTGACAGCAATGGAAAAAAAGCGTCAATCATAAGCTCTGCCCACTTTCATGCGGAGGAAAGACAAAAAAGTCAACACGGCAGTTCCAGGAAGTGACACCGTGACCACACCAGACACAGGAAGTAGCCGTGGAAAAGGAGAGGGTGGAAGCTATGAATATTCCAGAACTACGTTACTTCCTGTCCATATTTGCGTATCGTTGCTTTGACTCGGCAGGTTCCCGTATCTTATGTAATTATTCTGCTTCGGCGAAGAAGTCAAAAAAGAAGTAAAACTTCTAGATAGAGAATTATATTTTGTCCTTTTCCGAGAAATCCTGCAGTGTTTGAGGCAATAACTATTATTTATGGCGCCAAACAGAGGAGACAGCAGCTTCGCCCGGATGTCGATCTGCCGCCGCGCTCAGCAAACGTATTGATATCAGTTTCGCTGAAAAGCTCTGACAGACTGGAGTCAAGACTGGCTTGGAGTCGAGAAGATTATCGGACGTTTTCACATCGGCTGCTGTCAGCATGGAATTCCGGGACAATCATCAGGCCCCCCGTCTGCGTGACAATGTTTTTGGGTGAAAACACGAAGCTTCACTTGCGTTCTGGCCGTCCGTCTACACGGGAACGGCTGTCGCGGCGCCTGAAATTGAGCAACACGGAAACTGTGAGAAGACTGGAAAGATTTGTAAAGGCCTCTGTCTCAGTGGAGACGAGGAATGCCATGGAAATGGGTGCACACGACGCCCTTCTGTATCTATGTCAACATCAACACCAGACCCTGGGAGACCCCAGAGACGCAGGAGGACACGTCTCAGGCCAGTAGTCGGCGCTATGATTTTCTGTTGAACTAAACCTGGAGACACTTCCTGTCTCAGCGCAGTAACAAACCTTACTGGTGCTTCAGGCAGTGTCAGTCTCAACAAAGAGGGCCATTTTCCCCGTCTCCGTGGAGATGTGGGCGTCTTCAAATCTTCTCTGGTTTCCGTTTTGGTCTATTTTCGAGCATCCGTGTTGACGGACGGCCTGAATGCAACTAAGCTGTCACGTCAGGCAGGTTCACGGTTGAAGCCGATCGCTGAACGCAATGATGCTGGGGAGACAGGAAGTGTCTCAACACTTTGAGTTCATCACAAAAATCACACTGCCACCTACTGGCCTGGCAACTGTACTGCAGCCTTCTTGGTGAGTCCGACGGACTGCTGTGCACGTTTTCAAAACGTTAGCATCTTCGTGTGGAAGCACCTGCGGACATCAAACGATATAACTCCTCCCTCCCAGGGAAGTCATTTGGAGATAATAATAACACCAGTATTACGTTGAGAATTACCTTCCACACCGAGAAAATGGCTGGTACTATGTTGATTGTCCTGTGCACTTTTAAATTACATCATTTCCTGTATCATGTACAATATTGATTTTTCCTTCTTAAACCATGTGCAATACTATTTTCACCACCATCGGCTGAATTCTGTTTTTCAATCATCTTGTGCAATATTAATCTCAGTCCCAGGGGCTCCATTGGGCTCCATTTTAACAGCAGTATATTTCTCAATTACGCAATGTCATGTTTTGATACAATGTGTAATACTTTCATTGTGATGTGCAATATTACTCTCTGCTTTTCATTATTACGATTATTATTTTTATTATCCATCCGTCCATCGTCTGTGGGATGCTTGAGCCTTATTTTAATTATTATTATTATTATTATTATTATTATTATTATTATTATTATTTGTATTATTACTGTCATTCATTCATTCATCAACAATCACATTGAATATCATGTGCTATCTTTCCATTCATTAGCTTGTGCAATCCAACCTTTCCATAGCACTGCCAATGTTACTGTTGCAATTATTATGCCTTTCCTTGGAATTAAAGTATCTTACTTCTCCTTGTATTCCATCAATATGATGATTATTATTTGATTAAATCTTGCCTTATTTGAAAATGGTTACTGAGGATGAAATGGAAATTTGCCTTGCAAACGGGGCTTTAAAATGGAAATGTGTCGGGGTTTTCACCGGAACGTGTTCTCCTGTTTGCAGGATTCCAGCAGATGGTTAATGAATATATTCCTTTGTTTTTTTTCTCAGTTGCAGGAACTCGATGTGCCAAACCAGTTCTTCCTCTGCTTCTCACCCCGAGTGTTTTCATTATTTCTCCAGCTGCTATTTTCTCCCAGGGCTGTTTTGTGGCGGTGATTTCTTTTTCAATTGTTCAATTTTCTTTTGTTTCCTGCACACACAGTCTCTGCGATGAACAACCCCATGCTTTTGTAAAATAAGCATTGTTGGACCATCGTATATGTATGGATGCAATGACATGTCAGCTGATAAAATGGATCATGGATGCGTGGATTATTATCATAATTATTCTTACGTGTTTGTAATTATTGAGGCTTCACGGGGAAAACTGGGGAACTGAGCCTGTTCTAATATAACCGATTTTACCTTTCACCGGTGGTGATCTGCGGTTAATCCGGCCGAGTCACCTCAGGTCGGGGTTTGTTCCCCTGGTTGTGTTTATGCTCTTAAATGTGTCATTTTTTGAACGGGATTCCGTGATTCATTCATTCATTCATTGATCCACGACGCTTATCCTGCACTCCCGGGTGCCGGAGCCTATCCCAGCAGTCACTGGGCGAGAGGTTGGGGCTTCAACCTGGACCGGCCAATCACAGGGCCACATATAAGGACATGAAGAGACACAAGACCCTGTCATTCACACATCATATAGAAATACAGCCATTCGCTCTTTCATTCACAGGCCATGTGAGACGCTAACATTCAGTATCTCTTTCACACGAGATCGATTCAGGGTCTCTAATGAACCTCCTGAGTATTTTGGACCGTGGGAGGAACCCTGAGGAACCCTGAGGAACCCCACGCGGACACGGGGAGAAGATGGAGAGTCCACCCAGAAAGGCCCCCTTTGGGAATCCAACCAGGAACTTTCTTGCCGTTAGCCAGAAGTGCTAACCGCTGCGCCACCCTGCAGCCGTTTTTATCTTAAAAAGTTGATGCTAGCTGAGCTTCCTAACTCGTGTATTGGCATTGCAAAGACAGAGTTCCTGTTTCTTTGCGCTCACACTGTCGAAGCTTCTGGCGTCGGTCAGGGACCTTCACAAGGTGTGAGATGATCGAGGATTTACTTCCTTTGAGGGCTGAAGCCTGACCACGAACGCTGCCGCTTTTCATCGTGACCCAGGAGAACACTTTGGGAAAGTACGTTTTGGTGAACCCCTGACCTTTTTCTCACAAAAGTCATGCAATTTGTCTCGTCGGCCCAGTTTTCAGTCCAGGCGTCCATATTTGAGCCTTTGACCTGCCGTGAAAAACTTTGAGACTTCTCGGGCTGAGTGGTTCTCTCTGCGCCACTGAAAATGGCTACGCTGCCCTTTTAGCCTCCGTGCTACGTGCTAGTTGAACAAACTTTTGGAGAACAAAGTCTCAAGGTGCTTTAAAATCCATCATCAAACAACAGCCTTCACCGCGATGGCGTTCAGATCGCCTGACAGTTTAAAATCACATGAATTCAGGCTTGCTCAGTTTCAGGCCTTATTTATGGAAGCGGAGAGAAGCCGGAGGTCTCGTGATGTTCGTTCCATCTGGGTCACCACTGTAGAAGAAGAGAGGGGAACTATACCAGCGACGTGCTCAAGACAATGCCTCTCGTTGGAAACACCTGACATCCCTTCACCCCTCCACCTCAGGCGTGGGAGAACCTGGAAAGAGGTAAACAGAAACATCAGATCTGATTCAAAAATGGGAGCGGAAAATGGCAACCAAGACTTGCATCTTATTCCTCTCGCGCCGCCATTAGTACCGGTATGATAGATGGTCTCCACCTGTGTGAGCCTTCACCCCCTCGTGACTCCAGAGTGCTTGACATTTCTCATGATGTTAATTCAGCTGATTGTCTCCACCCGTCTCTTTGTCTAACTCTTGTCCTGATTCCATGTCCGCTGTCATTGCTGATATTCCCGATTCTACGTCTGATCCAGGTTCCATGTCTGTTGCTGTCCCTTGCTTGATTGTCATGTGCGGTCACTTTTCCCCATTTCGGAGTCTGTTTCCCGTTCAAACCCCATTCAGTTCCCCGGCTCCTCGTCCGGTCTCGCTTTCGGCTCAAGGTCACGACAACGTTCACCCTTTCGCTCGCAAACGGATGCCTGCAGAGCTGCCGTTCATGGTGCCGCCCAGACCTTTGGAAGGCACCGAAGAGTCCGGTGTCCACCCATGGACACTTCGGCATGCGGACGGGAGTTTTTCTTTTCAATCGATTTCCTCCTCGGCCTGAAAACGTGGCGGCAAATGGATGAAACCGTCCGTCGGGGGATTTCCGATGTGGCTGGACGTGATATGGAATCGAAACTGAACTTGAAATGCTCTTCGGAATTGGAGAAGCGAGTCCTCACCTCATTACTCCCTCACCCACTCACACATGTGGTACCCTTAACTATTACTGGGTACCTACTTATTTATTCTAGTCCCTCCGTTTCTGGTGGGAGCCGTAATATTGTGTATTATTTATCTATATCTGTATATGTGTAGATGTGTATATATATATGTAGGTATGGCTATATGTATGTATATATGTATGTATATGTGTGTATATGGGTGTATGGTGATATATGTGTGTGTATGTGTGTATATATTTGTATATATATGTGTGTGTGCATATATATGTGTATATATACGTGTGTGTATATCTGTATGTATATATGTGTATATATACGTGTGTATATGTGTATGTATATATATGTGTACATATACGTGTGTGTATATGTGTATGTATATATATGTGTACATATACGTGTGTGTATATGTGTATGTATATATATGTGTACATATACGTGTGTGTATATGTGTATGTATATATATGTGTACATATACGTGTGTGTATATGTGTATGTATATATATGTGTACATATACGTGTGTGTATATGTGTATGTATATATATGTGTACATATATTTGTGTGTATATGTGTATATATATGTGTGTATATATAAATATATTTTTGTGTATGCATATATTCTTTCTTTTCTAACTGTATCCTTTTTTTTCTGGGCTTATTTATATGTTGGCTTTTTAATACCTATTGATATTATAATTGTTGCGCTGCCGCGACAAACGAATGTCCCCTGTGGGGATCAATAATGTATTATCTTATCTTATACGTGGACGCGTGGAGAGCTTTCTCCAGTGAAGTAAGTTTAGAAGGGTTTGCCGATAAGCGGTGCTAGCCTACCACTGGGAACAACGGGTGGGGTGTGGTGGTGTTTTACCCGAGGACAGAAGCTAACCAGACGCCGACGTCGGCTGATTGCGAGTTTAAGAAAAATGTCGGTCACCTCAAAACGAGGTTAATAAGGAGCAGGCATTCAAAATCGACAGCGACCGGCGATGATCTACGGCGAGGCTTCGGCGGGCGTGCAAGACCCGGCAGGACGTCCCCGCAGCCAACATTCCTCCCGGTTTCGGTGGAAGGAGAAAACACCTTGACGCGTTTGATGATACGGTTGTAAGTCTGAAGATTCAGAAGCAATAAAGCTGTCAGAGGGCCGCGGGTGTCTGAGCCGTTCGGGCGACGACACGCCGTTACTGTAATCAGGCTGTCAGCGTGTGTGTGTGTGTGTGTGTGTGTGTGTGACTAATGATGACGGATAATCTGAACTCTTTTCGTGTGTGGTGTGTTTGTGTGCGTCTATAAATAAGTGGATCATGTGAATGGATCATTTTTTTTCGTTTCTGTCTCACCGTGTTTACACATATCTTATATTATCTCACACGGGTATCAGTGGATACCGGCTTTGGCTGCGAAAGGAGGATAACAATTTATTATTATTATAATGTGTCACTTTGAGGCCTGTTTTTTGGGGTTAAAATGCAACATTCTTGCCGTCCGTATACGCGAGAAGCGATGACGAATCGCTCCCAGCCGGACTCGAGGTCGTAGGAGTGAATATTTCGTGGCGGTTCGCTTTATCGCCTCCCTCCACGCACACGCAGTGATACCATTAGCCCCCGACGTGATCAGCGAGGCGCTTCCGAGGGAGGTCATCACGACCTCGAGCGCTGAATTCTCAGTGGCTTGAAATAAAGGCGTGTGGGAAAACTCCTCATTCGTAAACGCCGCGTCATCGATTCCATTTTTTTAACGTCGCGTTTAGAAGAGGAGCGTCATCATGACACTGGTTTCCGTGCTGTTTGTTGCTTCCTGCAGGAAAAAGCAGGTTAAATCACTGGTTTTTGCTCCCCATGTGTGGAGACGCCACCTGGATGGAAGGCAGGTTTGGTGCCTGTGGCTCTGGATATGATGTTGTGGGCCACTAAGTTCTCCTCACACATCTTCCCATATGGTCTAGCGGTCAGGATTCCTGGTTTTCACCCAGGCGGGCCGGATTCGCAGCGGACCAAAGATCGCACTGAGGAACCAAAGACGGCAACTCAACTGTTACTGTAACACATGAATTTCTCCTTGGGTATCAATAAAGTATTCATTCATTCATTCCTGGCCAGATTCACGGCTCGTCGAATTGTTGTCGAGAACTCCTGAGATCCACAAGAACCGAACCCGGAACCCCGGCGCTGGAGCCGACCGCTCGAGGTTCATCCATGCAGAAAACCAGCTCATAAAGTATACATTCTTATTAAGCGGAAGCGGCGCTTTCACGCCTTGCGGTTCCAAAGCCGTCCACCGATGGCGGCGAGGGGGTTCGGCGTCCTGCCCGAAGACACTTCGGCACGCAGAATTGAAGCGGTTGCTGGCGTGCGACGCCTTGCAAAACAACGGCTGAGCTGACGGGCTCACGGTGAATCCCAAATCAGTGTGATTTCGGATGGATTTCACCGATCCGGGACATTTTTGAAGGGGTAAATGAAACCCCGGGGTTTTTTTTCTGTGCCTCAGACCCGCTTCTTGATCCAGCGGGAAGTTCCTTGATTTATTTTCCCCCCTCCTTTATTTCTCTACCCTTTCCAAAAGCCAGTCGCACCAGCTCTCCTTCACACAGGCGGAAAAACAGCAGACGGAGATTTGTATTTCGAACACTCGCTCGCATCGCCGAAAACAACCCAGGGGGGGAGAAGGTGATATTTCAAGGCCTTTCCCAGTCATACCTCCGCTGACAGGAGAGCTCGTGGTGCCGAAACCGCCGCCGTTATTGCTCCCTTTGGGGCAAAGTGGAAACACATTCTGCTCCAGCGGGTAAGAGCACATTATGTAATAACAGCGACCCGGTGATCGACTTTTATATTCAGTCTAGACCACAGGTCTGAAAAGATACACTTCTCTTCCTTAATGTGTCTATCTCTTATTTTTTTTACACCTCCACTGAGTGTGTGTGTGTGTGTGTGTGTGTGTCTTCCACCGACCGCGCCGGCACGTCAGACATCAATACAGAGCGCGTCAGACCACTTTGCTGTAATTGCGGGTTGAATCCGGGGGCCGATCGGCCCTGAATGCGCTCCGACGATCCAGATTCTCCGTGAAGTAAAAAGCGTTGAACTGCAGGTTTGTCTGGATGAGCAGACGCCTTCTTTTCTCATGAAGTTTAAAAATGACGAGTAAACAGACGCCTGGCAGTGACAGCGATAGAAATGATTTTTTTTGTGTGAACAAATAAGATAAGATAAAAACTTTATTGATCCCCGAAGGGAAAAGTCTTTTGTCACAGCGGTGCAACAATAACACTGTCGATAAATACGAGTGTAAATTGAAACAAAAGACGAAAGGTCGAAAAGTCAAACCCCCAAAAAGTCAATAAATACAAAGATAAATGAATAAACTGCAATGAATGCCAACAGTTTGGCTTCATGATAATAATCGCGGTATTTGTTAATTTTGTTATCCATCACGCACCTGCGCCTTCAGGTGTGACCTTGGATGGAAACCGGCTGCAGGTCACTGGAGCTCCTCTCACTGGCCAGGTGATTCCTGCATCTCCATCTCTGGACATCACAACATCTGCTCCCTTGATGCTAAGCGGTGCGTCAACAGTCCCTTTTCCACCCGCAGGAACTTTTTGCGCTTTTCTTTTTCGAGAAAGAACTTTGTCAGGAACGCGCCCGTCTCCTGGTGCATTGGGCGCAGCAGAGGAACCAGGGACCATGGACCTCAGCCCCTCGCACCATCTCAGCTCCTACTCCGAGCAGGCGTTTTTTGGTGATTGGTGGAGCTCAGAGGCCACGCCCATTTCCGGATTCTTCCCGCAGAGCGCCATTTTTAAAACCTATTCCACTCACTGGTCGGACGTTTCTTGAAGGAAGAGAAAGGGAGCGAGGAAGAGGTCCAAGCTTCAGAGGGGTTTCCAGGGGCTCACAGAGGAACATCTACATTCTCGCTCAAATGAGTCCGGAGTTCTCTAACGGCTAACGATGTTCTTCCCTTGGCGAAGCAGTGCAGGGAGAAGATAGAAACACCTCAACCATCTGATCGTCCATGGTTATTATTCCATGAACGCTGCGGCACCTTCCACCTTCCACGTTGTCTTGCTCTTCTTCTTCTTCTTCTTCTTCTTCTTCTTCTTCTTCTTCTTCTTCTTCTTCTTCGCCGGTTTGTTTCGGAGTGTGGAGCCG
This sequence comes from Fistularia tabacaria, assembly GCA_901007705.1. Classification (NCBI taxonomy): domain Eukaryota; kingdom Metazoa; phylum Chordata; class Actinopteri; order Syngnathiformes; family Fistulariidae; genus Fistularia; species Fistularia tabacaria. The sequence continues at coordinate 33,682 of CAAKHD010012027.1, forward strand.
AAGGCGTGGCACAGATGCTTGTGTCACAGCAAAGCAAAGCTAAAAGTTCTCCTGGGGGGTGGTGGTGGTGGGAGGGGCTACTTCCTGGAAGCCGGACACTTCTTCAAACCGAGTTCTCCGAGTTTCTGTGTGAAAGTGACTAATGAGCTGCCAATCAGAGCGGCGGTTTAATCCCGAACGTTAGCCGGATGTGCAGGCGCAGCGGAGCTCAGAGATATTTGCATTGCTTGCAGGAGTTTCGGAGAACTTCTCCAAAGACGCCTCCTTTGCACAAGTTCGATGAAAGATCCGACTTCTCTTTTGTTTCACGGAGGAGACTTTCATCGCAATTGGATTATTATTATCATCACGCGGCGGCTCTGAAATGAATCGAATCCCAATTCTCAATAACAAAACTCACACGTTTGGCCTACATTCCGCTTTCTTTGTAGATTTAGATTAGAATTAGATTAAAAGATGTTTTTTCGTTTGATAATTCGCTTTGTGGACTCTCACTCAAAGCCCACAAAGACAAATCCTCCGAGCCGTTCGGTCGAGGGCGTTTTTTTATTTAAATCCGCATTTCAAATATGCCCGAAAAACCACGACGCCCGTGTCGTTCACGGGGTTTCCGATGCTTGTCGATCCAATGGCGTTCGAAACGCGAGACACTCGTGAAACGGAAAAGACGAGCGGTCGCCGCCGTCGTTTGGCAGCTTCGGGACGAGCCTGGTGTCGCAGACGAACATTCCGGGCCGTCCAGGAAAAAAACCTCAGCCAGACGCTTCTTTTCTGTCTGCGAGGAAGCTGAATCACTGTCATACCAGCCGTCACCGTCCACGATCATGTCAGTGCATGTCCTTAAATTAACTTGACTCGGAGTGTGTGTGTGTGTGTGTGTGTGTGCGTGCACGCTCCCGAACCACAGGAAGAGTGGGAGAGAGAGAGAAGAGGTGGAGATCGGAAGAGCGTCGT
>CAAKHD010012028.1:0-12356 GCA_901007705.1 Fistularia tabacaria
AGCATACGACAGGGTGCCGAGAGAAGAACTCAGGTATTGTATGAGGAAGTCTGGAGTAACAGAGAAGTATGTTAGACTGGCCCAGGACATGTATGCTGGTTGTGAGACAGCGGTGAGGGTTGCTGTAGGTGAAACAGAGAAGTTCAAGGTGGAGGTGGGACATCATCAGGGATCAGCTCTGAGCCCCTTCTTGTTTGCAGTGGTGATGGACAGGCTGACAGATGAGGTTAGACAGGAATCTCCATGGACCATGATGTTTGCAGATGATATTGTGATCTATAGTGAGAGCAGGGAACAGGTGGAGGAACATCTTGAGAGGTGGAGGTTTGCTCTGGAAAGGAGAAGAATGAAGGTTAGTCACAGCAAGACAGAATATATGTGTGTGAATGAGAGGAACTCGGATGGAACGATGAGGCTGCAGGGAGTGGAGATCAAGAAGTTGGAGGATTTCAAGTACTTAGGGTCAGCAGTCCAGAGCAACGGACAGTGTGGAAAAGAGGTTAAGAAATGGGTTCAAGCTGGTTGGAATGGGTGGAGAAAAGTCTCAGGGGTTCTTTGTGATAGAAGAATATCATCTAGAATGAAAGGAAAGGTTTACAAAACAGTGGTGAGACCAGCGATGCTGTGTGGTTTGGAGACAGTGGCACTGAACAAAAGACAGGAGGAAGAGCTGGAGGTGGCAGAAATGAAGATGTTGAGGTTCTCTTTGGGAGTGAACAGGATGGCTAGGATAGGGTTAGTCCATCAGGGGGACAGCTCGATGTTTTGGAGAGAAGGTCAGAGAAGCCAGACTGAGATGGTTCGTCCATGTACAGAGGAGGGATAGGGACTATATTGGTAGATGGATGCTGGAATGGGAGATGCCAGGCGGGAGGTCGAGAGGAAGACCGAAGAGAAGATTTATGGACGTAGTGAGAGAAGATATGAAGGTAGTTGGTGTGAGAGAGGAGGATACAGAGAATAGGATTAGATGGAGGAGGTTGATTCGCTGTGGCGACCCCTGAAAAGGGAAAAGCCGAAAGGAAAAGAAGAAGAAGACGCAAGAGTTGTAGGGAACACATTTGTTTCGAGGTCCAGCAAGAGGTCCTTGTGGAACTCCTCGGGAGGCTCAGAGGTGTTCGGTGCCAGCCGGTCAAAGGAAATGTTTTGCCATAAAGGTTGGCCCTTTGATTCGTGCAATTTCGATCCACCGTGACATCAGTGACGTCTAGCTAGGAGAACCAAGGAGAACCAGCGTGCCACTGCCGCGGGTTGTCAGTCACCAGGATCCGCTTCTAATGTCCTAGATGTTTCCTTGCAAGCCACTTGTTAGACAGCCTCACAGCTATCACACCTTGTAAAAGAGAACGGTAGCGTTGTAATGGCGGTCTGTTCCCGTCGCTAATTGTAGCGTCTCGCCGCCGGCAGGTTCCCTCATCCAGCTTCCGTCCAGCAGCGAGCGGGGCGTGCTCAGCAAAGTCCGGCTGGGCGCCCTGTCGCTGAGGAAGGAAGGAGAAAGGCAGTGCTTCCTGTTCACCAAACACTTCCTCATCTGCACCCGGACGTCCGGGGGGAAGCTCCACCTGCTCAAGGTTGGTCCCGACATGGCAACCCGATTGCCATTTTTCAGGTCAGAGACGCAATGACTCCTCGGGATTTTTCCGAGTAAAAGAAGAATTTTCAAATCGGACCAACTTTTTACGAAGAGCTTTCACTCTATCACTACAAATTTTGAGAGCAACAAAAACAAAAAGGGTACTTTTTCGGTTTTAAACCCGAATCCTAGCCCAGGGGTGTCAACCTCAAATCCACAGTGGGACAAAATTCAAAAGAGGGCCAGTGTGCCGGGCTGACATTTATATTTATTTAAAAAACTCTTCCTCTAGATATAACAATGTACCTTTTCATCTGGACCCAAACAAGATTAGCTTAAAACCGAATAAGGAACAAGCAAAGCTTGATACTATGCAATATGTGACTTCATATTGCAGACATGCAAAATGGAAATTTAAAAAAAACGACACATCAATGCTATTCATTTCTAAAATAAAAATTAATTAAAAAAAATGAATATTTGCAGCCTTCTGAATTCAATTTCAACAGTAACCTTTTTCCACAGGCTAGTAATAAATGTTAAAATAAAATAACCGTTTTCTGCCTGTCTTTTGGCCATTTTTCAGAGAGGTAGCATGGTGCGAGTATTAGTGTAAGGTAGCTATGACTACTGTCTACAGAGGAGAGGGCGTTTACCAGCAGAGTATTCTGGGATTCGTAGTGTTAGCGGTACATGCGCCGTAGGCCATAATAGCGGCGGGCCAGCTCTAATAGTCATTTGTTTTGGCTTCAAGGGCCAGATACAATCACACTGGGCCAGAGTTTGACACCTTTGTCCTAGCCCGACATACCCTAAACCAGACCTGGGTATTTTATGGCCCTTTGGGCGTCCCTGTCTGGCCCACGCGAGGTCAATTAGAACATGAATGATACAAAAAACATGTATTCTCCATGTTATACAAGTACGTACACTCGTGACTGATGCTAGCTAGTTAACTCTGGAAATGTCAGCTCACGGCAAAAAAAGAAAAGTGAATGCAGAATACCGCATCCTCAACAGGACACGGACCGCTAAATATTTATTCACAGAAGTCAAAGGTGAAGCGGTGAGTGAGGATTATACTTTGAATCGGCGCTACGTGAACAAACATGGAGGAGCATACAAGGTAGTCAGATGCTTTGCCAGTTAAACTCAAATACCAACAAGGATTTTTTTTTTACTTTGCGCACCCAGAAATGCAGCTTTTTAGGCAAGTCACGCCACATCCCACAAAATCGCCAGAAAAAGTAGGACGTTTTCTGGCGAAGGGTTTACGCAGGAGTCATTTTTTGGCTCATATGCCCGGAGAAAAAGCGCACATTTGAGCGCGCGCCTCTCTCGCGACGCAGTCTGAGGGTTGAGGAGATCGCAGGAAATCTGGATTGTCACCTCAAGGACAGAGCGGTCATCTTTGGATATTTTTCTGCGATGTTCTCGACGCCGCCAAGCTACTCGTTCTCTTACGAGGGATACGTACTCGAACGGACGCTCCCAGGGATGAAGCTCAACAAATCCAGATCTTCTGTCACTGATGACCAGCTCTCAGCTGCCCTTCCGAGTTCCAATTCAAATATTCAGACAGATTTAGGGACCACGTAAAAACCCCTGCAAAACCCCTTTTTTAGACCTTAGAAAACTGATGGGATTACTTTTATTTTTGTTTTTACCTCCAAAGGAGTACCTTCCTCTTTTAGCGACACCGTCATTCCCTATGTTTCTAGAAATATTTACAGAGTATGCTTATCATTCTGACAACCAATCAAAATCTGTAATTCGCTGCCTTTTACAATGGGACTAATTAAGTCGACTGAGAGCAGTAGTCAGCATTTGCAAGCAGCGGTATTGCTTCATGCCGAGAAAGAGTACTGGAGATGCAGTGTTTGCTGTGAAAGAGTACTAGAGATGCAGTAATTGCTTTGAAAAAAGTACCTCAGATGCAGTATTCGGCCATTCGTGTTTGCAGTGGTGATGGACAGGCTGACAGATGAAGAATGTAGGAGTTAAGAAGGAGATAGATGAGCAGAGTCGCGGTAACTATAGAGAGTTGATGAGCCGCACAATGAAGTTATGGGGAAGAGTACTTCAGATGCAGTATTTGCTTTGAGAATGCTAGTAGAGAAACACAGAGAAGGTCAGAGGGAGCTGCATTGAGCCTTTGTACACCTGGAAAAAGCATACGAGAGGACGCCAAGAGATGAACTGTGGTATTGTATGAGGAATTCTGGAGTGGCAAAGAAGTATATTAGCCTGGTGCAGGACATGTATGCTGGCTGTGAGACAGTGGTGAGGTGGACTGTAGGTGTAACACAGAAGTTCAAGGTGGAGGTGGGGCTTCATCAGGGATCAGCTCTGAGCCCCTTCTTATTTGCAGTGGTGATGGACATGGCTGACAGATGAGGTTAGACAGGAATCTCCATGGACCATGATGTTTTGCAGAGGACATTGTTATGTCCAGTTTGAGAGGCAACAGGTGGTTGAACACCTAGAGACATGGAGGTATGCTCTGCAAGGGAGAGGAATGAAGGTTAGCTGGAGCAAGGAGCCCAAGTGTAGCGGTGAGGCTACAGGGGCTGGAGAAGAAGTTGGAAGAGTTCAAGTACTTAGGGTCAACAGTCCAGAGCAACGGATGGTGTGGAGAAGAGGTGAAGAAACGGATTCAAGCAGGTTGGAATGGATGGAGAAAAGTGTCAGGGGTTCTATGAGATAGAAGAACATCAGCCAGAATGAAAGGAAATGGAGAGGAGACAGTGGTGAGACCAGTGATGGTTTGGTGTGGAAACAGTGGGATTGAAGAAAAGACAGGAGGCAGAGCTGGAGGTAGCAGAGATGAAGATGTTGAGGTTCTCTTTGGGAGTGACCAGGATGGAGAGGATCAGGAATGAGTCCATCAGAAGGACAGCACATGTTAGATGTTTTGGAGAGAAGGTCAGAGAAGCCAGGATGCTGGAATTGGAGGTCTAAATTAAAACCAGAGGGAAGATTTATGGAGGTAGTGAGAGAAGATATGAAGGTAGTTGGTGTTTGAGAGGAGGATCCAGAGAATAGGGTTAGATGGAGAAGGTGGATTCGCTGTGGCGACACCTGAAGGGAAAAGCCCAAAGGAAAAGAAGAAGAAGACAATGGGAGTAATTAATATTGAGCAGAATTTTAGAAGTAATATAAATAAGTTAACAAGTTCAAGTCATTGGTTCGGCCCTTCGACACCATTCAGGTTTCTCATGTGGCCCCTTTAAAAATGAATTACCGTCCCTAAACCATCTCAAGGCACAGCAAAAAAAAATGTAATCTTTATTTTTTTTTTGACATATTTTATATTTAGTTATTATTATTGTTATTATTTATGTATATGTTTTTTCTCCTCCACAGCAAGGAGGCACGTTGTCCCTGATCGAGTGTACGCTCATCGAGGAGCTGGACGCCAGCGACGAGGACTGTGAGTGTCTCCACCGCGCGCAGCCCCGTGTCGGAGGCGGCGGTGCCTCATCGTTGTCCCCCTCCTTGTCTTTCAGACAACGCCGCGGGTCAAGGCTTCAACCACCTGGAGTTCAAAATTGTGGTGGAGCCCGCCGACGGCCAGTGCTTCTCGGTGGTCCTGCTGGCCCCGTCCCGCCAGGAGAAGGCGGCCTGGACCAGCGACATCAGCCAGGTCAGCTTCACCTCGCCCAGTCTTCATCACCGCGGCGCCGGGAAACGTCTCAAAGTCTTTTTTTTGGGTTTCAGTGCATCGACAACATCCGATGTAACGGCCTGATGACCAGCGTCTTCGAGGAGAACTCCAAGGTTTCCGTGCCGCACATGATCAAGTAAGAGCAACGGAGAAGGAACTGTCCTACAAGGAAATCGGGCTCTGCTTTTCCAAATATCTGTCCCAAATGTGGGATGGCCTTGAAGGCAACGCAAGGGCAAAGGAATGAGGCTGTTGTTGAGGTGTCGGATACCTGCAGGACAAACACAAGACTTGAGAAACAAAGACGGAGAGAATACGATTCAGGGACGATGGTAAAGGTACTTTGGGTGTTTAGGGCGAAGAAGGGGTGGGACAAACATGCACCATCTGGTTACTAAGAGCACTATTTTCAGGTGAGACCCCCCAACCGTGAAAGCTGAAACCCGTGCAGATGGAACTAGCTATAAGGAAGACGCTGATGCAGCTGATACCGACTTGCTAACAAACAGAACATGACTAAATGTTAGCATTCGCTCCAAAGTGTGCAAAACATTTTGGCATCAGAGGTAAGCTTTGTGGTGCTACTCCTCATTGTTTCAGACGTGTTAAGAAGCCTCTTTCTCACTGGAGGAACTTTCCGCAGTTCCTGGAACCTTTTCAGGAATTTAGCCGTTTCTTGGTGCCTTCGGATAGCATAGGACCAGGGACCATTGACCTTCAGATGCGAGGACCATCTTAGATCCTACTCCAAGGCGGGGTCTTTTTACCATTCCATAGGAACTCTGTGGACATAGGTGCTTGGTGATATGGTGGAACTCCTAAGCCACAACCCATGTCTAGATACTTCTTGTGGACTGCGGAGCATCATTTTTAAAAATGATCCTGGTCAATGGGCGATACCTTTAAGTGCGAATAAATTGGACAGTACCTGGGAGCGTGGAAGAAGTCCAAGCTCTTCTGGACAGACGGGAAGAAGATAAAAACACTTCAACCATTCTGATAGTCCATGACTACTATTCCTGCCATGCAGAAGATAAGTAATGTAGAATCTTTGCTCTCCATGTTGTCCATGTCTTCTTCCTTTTCTTCACGGGGAGTGAGCGTGAAGCTTGAGGTGCACTTGCGTCACACCGGACCCTACCTCGGTTCCTTACTCCCTGTACCAATGCAAATCCAGGGGTCCCCCGGAGGATGGTGGTTCCCGCAAGGAAATTCGAGCTGGTCACTGCTTGGAACTTCTCTGCCTGAAGGGAAATTATCCGCAGTTTCGATTCCCCCGCAGGTCAGACGCCCGGCTGCACAAAGACGACGTGGACATCTGCTTCAGCAAGACGCTCAACTCCTGCAAGGTCCCGCAGATCCGCTATGCCAGTGTGGAGCGGCTGCTGGAGCGCCTCACCGACCTGCGCTTCCTGTCCATCGACTTCCTCAACACCTTCCTCCACACGTACCGCATCTTCACCACCGCAGCCGTGGTCATCGACAAGCTGGCCGACATCTACAAGAAGCCCTTCACCTCCATCCCCGTCAGGTAGGGGGCGTCGCTGTCGCTGTTGCGCTCCTCCATGCTAGGCGTTCGTAGCATGCTCCTTCGTGGTGCGGTAGGTGTTCGTGGTATGCTCGTTCTTGGTTGCTCCTTGGTGATGCATGCGGAGTTTAACGTTTATTAAACTATCCTTTTCTTATCATTTTGGAATGGAAACCGTTATTCTTGACTTTTTGTTAAACTAAAGACTAAAAAAAAACAACAATAAACTACAAAGAACTACTTTCAGGAAGTACCTTTGAGTGAAGGCGAGGATCCTCTTCCTCCATCAGAACTCCGGCGTCCGTAAACCCTGTGGCATCACCTCATCTTTCATTCCATTATTTCTCCATCTTTTCTGTTCTTCATCATTCGTCTCCTGCCGTCCTCCTTCGTCCTCGTCCTCCTCTCCGTCCTCGTCCTTGGTCCGGGCTCGGTCTCAGGGTTGAGCAGCTGTCATGTGACCGCCTGTCCATCATGTCCCTGTGTCCCGACTACAGTCTGAAGATCACCCAGCTGGCTCTGGATCAGTCCAAGTAAATCCCACCGGACCGGCCTGTAAACACTGGATAGCTTAGCCGGTAGTCATTAGCTTTTAGCGATTATTTGCCGATATCGATATTTTTAATCTTTAATGTCAGAATATCTGCTAGCGGCTAGAAACAACCAGCGGCTGAAAAAAAGACAAAAAACGACAAGCTAATCAACAAACACTGTGAACGTTTTTGGCTAAAATGGATGACTAATTCATGTAATGTATATATGTAGATCACATGAATCCAACCCACCCCTTTAATTGAAATACCTTTTCATCCGATCATGCTACATGCTAACAACTAGTTGACCAACTACAACTGAAAACTTCCAAATTATTATTATTTTTTTTTTTTCTCAATTGATTGGAAATGCGACAACGATTAGAATGCATAAATAATTTAAATTATCCCATCGAGTTTGCAGGTGTGAACTCCTGAACGACGATGAAATAAGCAAAAGGGATTTCAAAGTAAAAGCGTGAGGAGACGTTTCTGCTTGCGGTGATTATTGATATTGGCGAATCCAAAGCGATACGGTTTTACGCTCTGGTTCATGTGTGATGGAAAAATTCAAAAATAAGAAGTACGAGTCTTGGTATTTTTAATACCAGAGTATCTCGATTTATTGATTCAATTATATTATATTATATCTAATCCAGCCCCTTCTTTTAAATGCTATGTGCTAAAATCTACTTGACAAGCTACAAACATGCCTTCAAAATAAAATTCCTTTTTTTGGGGGGGGCTCAGTTGCAAGGAAATTTAAATTATAACTATCATTATAATATTATCATAACCTCTTGATTCTGGATAGATTTAATTGATTCTTCTCAACCCCTTCATTCAAAGACCTTGTCGTCCTCTCATATTTTTGCTGCTAAAATCTACTCGGCAAACTTTCAGGTCCTTTCAAAATATTCTTTTTGTGCTCAGTTGCATGGAAAAATGCTACAGACGTTTCAAAATAAAAGCGCAAGGAAAGGTTTCTGCTCATGTCAGTGATTGATGTCGCCAAAGTTCTGGTTCTTTCCATCGGTGATGTAAAAGGTGGAAATAAGAATTAAATTGTACAAGTTTGAGGCTTTTTTTTGAATTGAAATTGCGATTTCAAAGTAAAAGCTTTTATAACATTTTGTTTAACTCTTAATTATGGAGAGATGTAATTAATGCATTCATTTAAGCACGTTTTCGTCCTCTCAAAAAATCGACCTGACGAAATCCCACCAAAAGCACAAAGTCCCTGTGTTTTTGTTTTTTCATTTGCATGGAATTTGGAACATTTCATATTCAAAATATTTATTACTCCTAGAATATTGATCTATCACTTCCTGTTCATTTTTGCTATTTTTGCACTTTTGTAATATATATTTTTTAATATTATATTTAACTCTTATTGATGGAGAGATTAATTTAAAATGGTAATTTTAAATTTAAAGGCTATTTAAAATTGATTTAAAAACCTTGTCCTCTCAAAAAAATCCCATTCATTTTTTTTTTTTTGCCTTTTTGAAATTTCAGAATAAAGGTTTTTTGTCAATAATATTTAACTCTTAATTATGGAGAGAAGAATTTTAAATGGTAATTTGAAATTTAAAAGCTATTTCAAGTTAATGTAGATACCTTGTCCTCTCAAAAAAATCCCATTCAAATTTTGTTTCAGCTTTTCTGCTATTTCAAAATAAAAGCTTTATTAATATTATATTTAGCTCTTAGTTAATGAGAGAATAATTAAAAATGGTAATTTTACATTTTAAAGCTATTCAAATTTAATTTTAATACCCTTTCCTTTGAAAAAAAAAATGTTTTTGCATTTTTGCAATATCAGAATGAAATATTTTTTTATATTACATTTAACTTATTTTATATTTATATTTTATATTACATTTAACTCATTTAATTTATGTAGAAACTTAATGAATCCATTCATGAAAATACCTGATCATCCTCAAAAAATCCCTCAAATTTTTTGATGCCGCTCATTTGCATGAAATTCGCAACATTTCAGTATAAAAACATAGATATTGAAATAAATTTCCTTTCCCATTCATTTTTATTTAGTTTTTTCTAAATGATATTTTTTTTTATATCATATTTAAGTCTGAATTATGGAGAGAAGAATTTAAGATGGTGATTTAAAATTCAAATGCTATTTAAAATAAATTTTAATACCTTGTTCTCTCAAAAATATATTTTTTTTTTGCTTTTTGCATTTTGCATTTTCAGAATAAAGGTGTTTTTTTTTTTATATTATATTTAGCTCTTAATTATAGATTTAATGAATCCATTCCTAAAAATACTTCAACGTCCTCTCAAAAAAATCCCTCCGATTTTTTTTTTTTTTGGTGCTCATTTGCATGGAATTTGCATGGAATTTGCATGGAATTTGCAACATTTGGGAATAAAAGACGGGCCGTCCGTGTCCCCGGTGCTTGTCCCAGGTCCCTGGAGCTCTTCTTCGCCACCAACCAGGGTTCTTGGGGGACGGACCCCCTGAACAACAAGTCTCCCAGACTCTGCCGCAAGTTCTCGTCGCCGCCTCCGCTCTCCATCCCGTCCCGCACCTCCTCGCCGGTCCACTGCCGCAAGCTGTCGCTCAGCTCCCCGGTGGGCTCCAAAGCCGGGGCCCCGGACCTCTCGGCCACGCCGTCCTCCCCCACGTCCGGCCACGGTCCCTCCGTATCCTCGCCGCCGCCAGGCTCCGCCAGGGCGCCGTCGGGCTTCTCTTCGCCCCAGGCCTCGGGGACGTCCTCGCCGCCTCCCGTCTCCGCCAAGGCCGCCCTGGACCTGAGCCGGGGGCCCGGCTCCCCGGAGCTGAGCCCCGTCGCCGGGGACGACGTCAGCGGCGAGCTGCCGCGCATCGACGCCTTCTGCGGGAAGCTGAGACGCAGCATCCGAAGGGGTGGGTAGGAATTAAAGTTCATTAAAGTTATTGATATCATAATTATTATCATCTATGATCATGCTGTTAACAACAATAAAATTATGGAACTAATAATAATGGCAAAAATGATTTTTTTTTTATATCATGATTATGTCTTTAAATTTATTACTATTATTATATAATGCACAATAATAACGATGATAGGAACAAGCATTATGAACATAATAATAGTAATCATTGCCATTATTATTATTATCAATAATGATACTGATGATAGCAATAAAAGAACGGTTACTATATTAATGGAAATCATGTTTTTTTTTAATATTATGACGTGTGTTTCAATGTTTTTTTATGAATATTACATAATGAACATTAATAATAATGATAGTAAAATGATGAAATGAAATGAAATAATGAAAATAATGATAATTATCATTATCATTATTATTATTATTAGCAATGATAATACTGACAACGCTAAAATCATGGTGATAATAATAATGGCAATAATGATCTTTTTATATATTTTATTGTATATCTTTAAATTTATTGTTATTATTAGTATATATAATTATCATTATCATTATCATTATTATTAGCAATGATAATACTGACAACGATAAAATCATGGTGATAATAATAATGGCAATAATGATCTTTTTATATATTTTATTGTATATCTTTAAATTTATTGTTATTATTAGTATATACCGAACAATAATAACAATGATGATAATAATAGGAATTACAAAAATAATGATAATAATTATCTTTATCATTATTATTTTGATGATGTTATACTCATGCTAATAATTCTGATAACAATAAGAAATAGGATGAGAATCCAAATAATAATGATAGAATTGTTTTTATTATACCAATAATATCCATAACATCAGCTATAATCACGAATATTATCATTTCAATAACAATATTAGCTATTATTATTATCATAACAATGAATTTGATGATAAGACAATAATAATGGTAATAAACACATAATTATGATAATAAGGATGATGATCATAATTATTTTCATTTATTGAATTATTAATATATTTAGGTTATATATATAGCTTATTAGGACTTTTATTAGCACTTTTGACCTGTCTTTTATTATTCTATGCACTGTATTTTATGTTTCCTTTGGTGTTTTGATTTTAATTCTGTAGCACTTTGAGTTTTCTCTGAAACATAAAGTGCACTTTCAATAAAATTTATTATTATTGTTATTATAATAAGATGATAATGTAATGACAATTAATATATATATATTGATAATGTAACAACAATACTGAAAATTATAATTAGAATGATAATGATGGTAATAATGACAATTTTATTATTTTTTTATTAATAGTGACAACTATTTGTAATATTGATATTTTTTGTTTTAAAGAACCTTTAATTTTTATATATTACATATTATATATATATGATATAATTGAATATATAACTGCTTTTTGATTTAATTTTTAATTTATTTTATTGTATTTGATGAAAATTGCATATTTCAACATGCATTTCCGACAACCTCCACTAGGTGGTGCTATTATCACTATAAAGCGACTCATTTTGCGTTGCCTTTCGTTCGTGTCGACAAACGCCGCCGTCGGTGAACATCTGTATGACGTATGAATGAGTGAATGAATGGCTATATGACCCTGTATGAGAGGCTGAATGGCTGTATGTCTCTATTTGACTTGTGAACGAGTAAATGAATGGTTGTATGTTGCTATGACCTCTGAATGAGAGGGTGAATGAATGAATGGTTGTATGTCACTATGACATGTGAATGAGAGGGTGAATGGTTTGATGTCTCTGTATGATGAATGAGTGAGTGAATGAATGGTTGTCTGTATATGAAGAACGAGAGGGTGAATGTTTGAATGTCTCTTGAAGACAAGTGAACGAGTGAATGGTTGAAGGTCTATATGAATTGTGAATGAGTGAATAAATGGTTATATGAGTGAATGAGTGGTTGCATGTCACTACGATTTGTGAATGAGTGAGTGAGCGAGTGGGTGTATGTATGTGACAAATGGATGAGAGGGTGAATGGCTGTATGTCTCTGAATGATGACTGAATGAGGGAACAAGTAAATGGTTGTAGGTCTATATTGAATGAATGGTAGTTTGTGTCCATGACATGGGAATGAGAGGGTGAATGGT
>CAAKHD010012031.1:9593-21678 GCA_901007705.1 Fistularia tabacaria
GTGTGTTTGTGTGTGTATGTGTGAATCCCCTCCTCTCTGAAAAAAAAGGGGATGTGAAGGCAGTAAGACCAGGTGTTTCAAAAGGCTTATTTCTTGGTAGTGTGTGTGTGTGTGTGTGTGTGTGTGTGTGTGTGTGTGTGTGTCTTGTGTCTCGCTTGGGTGCGCCGCACTCCGCGGCCGAGGCTTTGACCACAGGCAGAGGCTGGAAACCCACCGGCTCCACGCTGAGCGTGTTCTGCTCCACTGCTTCCAAGATGGCCGAACCCAGCTGGGGACAGAGGAGCGGGCGCAGGGTTCAGGGACATCAGGGAGACAGGGACTTCTAGCCCGATCGGAGCCGAAGCCTTTGGAGTCCTTTCACAGGAATCCTAATGAGGTGTCTCTAGGTGATATGTGTGTGTGAGTGTGTGTGTGTGTGTGTGTGTGTGTGTGTGTGTGTGTGTGTGTGTACCTCACTCTTGCTGAAGGTGAGGCAGGGGTAGATGTCTTCACGGTAAACTCTCTCCAGGAAGCAGCAGCCGCGGTCCAACGTCGGCTCTTCCTTCCAGGCTCTGAACTCGCTGAACAGCTGAGAGTCCACCTGCACCACACGTACACACACAGTTATTTTCCTTGACTGTGTTTTTTTTTCCTTTTCTTCCCCAAGAGTGCTGTCATGGGATGCCCACCTCTCTGCACTCCCGTACAATGGGCTGCGTGGCCGAGGGGTCCGGCTGCGTCCCCATGATGGCGGAGGAGGTGCTCTTGTTCCGGCTGTGGCCCTTCCGGAAGGGGGTCTTCACCCCCGCCGGGGGCAGCTCCCCCACAGGGGACGTGGGGGAGGAGAGGACCAGCGTCTTCAGAGCCTGGACCTCCGCCTGGAGGACGTCAATCTGGACGACAGATGGGAGAGACGTGTTTAAAGATGACGTGATCACACACACATACTCGCGGGAAAAGCATTGAGTCAGCGGGACAAAGGCCTCCTTTAGAAGGAGGGGAGGTGCTGCAGTGAGCGGTCACCTTGCCCAGGGCTTCCTTAAGCTGCTTCTCTGCGTTTGCCTGTTTGACGTTTGCTTCTCGGACCATTTTGTGGGCCTCCTGGACAACACACAAACACACAATTATTTCTGAGCGTCGTCCTCGGTCATTCGACGACGACTGACGACAGCAAGGGAAGCTGGGTGGCGATGAGAGAACTGCACAGATGGAACACGCTGGAAAAAGCTTCGCCCCGAAAGTGGCTGAGTGGCCGCTAATCGCGACAGGAGACAAGCGTCGACGCCACACCCGCCGAGAGATGAGGGGGCGACGTGAGGAGAAATTGCGTGAGCGCGGAGCGACTCCAGGAGGATCGGTGGTTTTGGAGTTATAACATCCACCCGCCCAAACAGAGCGAACACTAACCTCCTTTTTTCATAAAAGAGGGCTTTATTTGTTATTACATTGTTACGGCAATATCATTAGCATGAAAAGCTAAATTCACTGCTTTTTCCAGTGTGGAGTGGAGTCTCTGATAGTCACTGAGACGATGAGGAGAGATTGCGAAAACGTTTTTTTAAAGAAACTCCCGGAGAGGCTTGTATGTGTGTTTCTTTATCATTTCTTCAACGAGTGACAGACACCAGACAGTCCCAGAAGGTGGTGACCAGCTCTGTGCAGAGAATTGAGAAATCCCCCAACAGAAATCCGCAAATCCCCCTCCCCCTTTAAATTTCTGTCTTTCTGAAGGGTCACAACCTCAGAGGAGGAGGAGGAGGAGGAGGAGGGCGACAAAGGGTGTGAAGGGAGGGGACACACCGACCTGGAAGAGGCTGGCGGTGAGCTCCTCCAGCTCCTGGCCAAGCTGGTCTCTGACTTTAGACAACCTCTCACACTCCTCATCCTTCAAAAGCAGCTCCTTACACACACACACACATGCATACATACATACATCCACACATCCACACATCCACGCACAAAACAACAAAAATGTCAAACAAATGAACATGTGAGTGGAAAACAATGGCAACAGTGGCAACACAAAGAGATGAGGAAATTAAAAACTACAACAAACCAAACATTATATCCAAAGAAAGATGAACACAAAAAAAAAAAAAAAAAAGAATTAAGCTGAAAATGCTCTGAGATGAAAATACGCAAATGTTATGATGTTAATATTAGACATGGCTTTTGAGAGATGTTAGAATGTGGCTGACACACACACGCACGCGCGCACGTACACACACGCACTCCTGGTCGGGTTCTGTGCCTGTCGGTGCGGTCGCGAGCACCCCCCTACCCTCTGTGCCTTCGCCAGCTCCTCCTTCAGCCGCTCGTATCCTTTCTCCCGGACCTCCATCACCGACGGGCTGCGGAGCCTCGACAGGCTGTCGCTCAGCGCACCGCACTCCTCGCCGTCCTCTCTGGACAGGAAGTTCCCGTCGGCAGGCTCCGCCTCCAGGCCGGGCACACTATGGAGGGGTTTCCGTGGGGAGTTAAACATTTACCGTTGCTTTGCCAATCATTTCGAACACTGATTTTTTTTTTTTTTTCCCACGAACTAATCATCCTGTTCGGAATCCGCCACGACAGGACACAAATACGTACCTCCCATTGTGACTGTGGCGCGGCGTGGAGTAGACGGGCTGCGTGGGCAGCTGGTCGGCTCGCAGGGAGGAGGGCAGGCCAGGAGGGGGCGCTCCCAGGGAGTGGGTGCGGTACAGCGAGGTGGGCGGGGTGCTGTGACAGGCGGGAGGGCGCTGCTCCGCTTGGTTCTGCAGGAAGTTAATCACTAACTGATAAGGACGACAAAGGCGAGCAAAGGTGACTTCCTGTCAGGCAGGAATAAGGAATAACAGCTGGAGCCCCTGACCTCTGACCTCCGAGTCAAAAAAGAACTTGCTGCTGATGTTTCAGAATTTGCTACCTATGGAAATATCACCCGAGGTCCGTTTGACCTTTGGCCTTACCTGCAGGTCCGGGGTGGTGGGCGAGGCCAGGTTCACCTCATGGAAGCCCTCCAGAGTTTCAGCGTTAGTCTGACCGCTGCTGCAGGCCATGGCAGCTGCTCTCTGACATCATACACTCTGAGAACACACAGGCGAAAACACAGGAAATGTCTTTGATTGTTGTTTCTGCAAGCCTATCAACAGAAACTGATGGAACCAAAACGAGGATTGTGTGTGCGTGTTACCATAGCGAAGCTGTGGATGGAGGGCGGAGGACGGGGGCAGCTGGCGAGTGAAACCCAGTGAGCAACTGGACAGAGGTGTCCGGGAGAAACTTCTGAGCCTGTAGAGACAACAGGAAGAGACTGGTAACAGTTCCTAAACACAAATCTCGGCATTGTCAAACCCGATGGTCGACATTTTCCTGCAGGCTTTCAGACGGAGATCACCGACGGGAGCTTTGAAAGCATTATTGGAATCGGATTGTTCAGTTCTATTTCCGCACCGATGAGGTCTGACTGTGCAAAAACCACCATGATGGGGAAACTCTTGTCCGTGGAGGTCAAGTTCAACGTGGACGGAGGGTCAGAGTTGGTCCGACGGCCCTGCAGGAGGGAAGACGAGGCCTCAGACGATCTCACACTTGAGAGCGCCGGCGAGGCTGAACGGGGCGTGTCTCGGCCGGTCCGACGGGTTTTCCGATGCGGCTGGAACTCTGGGTCAAACTCCGTCCGGCGCGGGACCGAAAACAAAGCATCCCTCGGTGGCAGGGACGGCCCCTCGCCGGGATTACCTGAGCCTCCCCGATTTTAATCTGCCTTCTTCGTTCTGTGCAGAGTCACCGAGTGTGACAGCACACTCGATCAGAATCTCCGTGTGTGTGTGTGTCAAGAGGGTGTGCCCTGTACATACAAGAGAGCTGACTCTGTACTCGGGAAAACAAAAAGGTGTCATGTCTCATAAAGTCACTCCCTCCGTCTATTAAAGCTCCAAAAGGAACCCGCATTCCCAGGGTACATCGGTTTCTGCGCCGCAAATTCACACCTTCGTCTCTTGTCTTCCTCTGCCCAAGTTCACTGAACAACAAATGGAAAGGAGAGCTACGCATCGACAGTGACAGGGATGAAGGTGTGAATTTGAACGACGTTAAGGTGTCAACACACTTATTTAATATTTGAACAATTCAGGCAGAGCAAGACAATCATAACTGAAAAACATACAATGAATAACAATAATAATAAAGCTTGTGTAAAATATGAAACACTCATTTCTTCAATTTCCTCCTCAGGATCTGAGGCTTAGTTTTATTCATATATATATTTATATTCTTCTTTTCCTTTCGTTCCTTTCCTTTCCTCAGGGGTCGCCATAGCGAATCCACCTTCTCCATCTAACCCTATTCTCTGTATCCTCCTCTCTCACACCAACTACCTTCATATCCTCTCTCACTAGGTCCATAAATCTTCTCTTCGGTCTTCCTCGAGACCTCCTGCCTAGCATCTACATACAAATATATAAATGACATAATTTATTGTACTAATTACTTTGTATGAATTCAGGATTAATTCCGAGGAAAACTAAATGTAAAATGGCCAAGATTGCATTAAAATATGGCCAGAAAATGTACATTTTGGGCAGGACGTTAATTGCAGAATGGATATGGTGCACTAGTATTTTTAGCAGAGGATCTATCGTCATATAATCCGACGAGGAATCATATTAATTTGTCCTTTTGTGCTTAAGTACTGCCTCAATCAAACTTCGGTTCCGCTTCCTCCCCGCCAAAGTAAAAGCATCCATAATTCATGACATGGGGTTGTCATGACAACCCGGTGGACGTTTTACATGATGACAGAGTCCCACCTGTCGGCGTAACTAAGGTGAAACCCAACATGCACACTGACCCTCACCACCTCCACTGTCTCCATGGAGACATGGCCTGTGGTAACCTGACCTGCTGAGGGATGCTGGGTCAAGATTTGGTTACTGCCCGGGCCTGTTGAGGGCTCACTCTTTAAACGCGATGGACTCAAACCAATATGGAGGAGATGTCGGGGTCCTTCAGAGGCCCCGCAGTGAAACGTCAAAAGCCGCGACGCAGCCAATCCTCCCGGCGCTTTGATTGCCATGGAGATCCGAGAAGTGCGA
Source organism: Fistularia tabacaria (assembly GCA_901007705.1). Classification (NCBI taxonomy): domain Eukaryota; kingdom Metazoa; phylum Chordata; class Actinopteri; order Syngnathiformes; family Fistulariidae; genus Fistularia; species Fistularia tabacaria. The sequence continues at coordinate 14,651 of CAAKHD010012031.1, forward strand.
CGGACGTCGGCAGTGAAGACGAGTGGGATGGCGCTTCCGACTGTGGCGGCGGCGGCCTGTGTCAGAGCCCTCTCCCACCTGATTGCGCACGTCTGTGTTTGTGTGTGTGTGTGTGATGCTAATAAGAACCTGTTCTTAATAATAGGACCGGTGAAACTAAGTTTGAATCACAGGTAAATGAAGCCGAAATTCAGTGGCTAATTCGTGACTCACCAATTTGGTATTTTCAATGTTATTTCCGTCGAACTTCTTGTTCTTGTCCCGTGTCAAAATTCCACGGTGTAGGACAAAGTCAGGGCCAAAGGTGCTAAGTGTGGGCCTTCAAGCGGTGGTCTCAGGATCGGAGGACCAGACCTGGGAGCAGGACTCCTCCACCGATGCCAGGGAACGCATGCGGCAAACGGTGGATGCACGCTGCTTTCAGCGACTCTTTGAATTTCTGCCGCATCCACAGCGGCCGCAGGTGAAACTTCACTCCGAAACACTTGCTGTTTGATGCTTTAGTTATTCCCCGCAGCTACTCCTGACTGCAATTGGAATCAGTATTCAGACAGGATGCGCTGAGTTTGAGAGGAAGGCCCTTGTTTTTTGCCAGACAGCGAAGTCGTCGTCTCCTCTCATTAGATTGTGGGTTTGTTTCAGTCGCATTTTTTTTTTTCACGAAATGGGAACACGAGAACGAGCTTCATCTGAAAATCAACAGCACGAGGAGAGAATCGCAGAAGCAATTCACTCCGTTGACATCCAAGGAGGCGGTTTAACCGTCAGACGGAGGAGGCAGACGAGGGAGAGCAAAATCATCCAGTGGCTGCCAACTTGCATTTCCTGTGATGAACTCTGTGTCAATGTTATTTTACGTTTGGCCAAGTTCTTCAGACACAAAAACAGAATGCAAAAATGTCCCTGAAATTTTACCTTCTTTGAATAATATATAAAAAAATCTTTAAAATTTACAAAAAAAAGAAAACAAAAGCCAAAAAAATATACCTTTTTGCGAATGATATTCCCCGAGATCCATGAAGCTAAATACACAGTCTTTCCCTTACCGTTTCTTTTTCCTTTTTTTTTGTTTCTCAAATTATACAGTTTTCCACATGGCTCTACTCTTAATTTGATTGTATGTAAAATAAGCCTCTTTATGTTTCCTCATGTCAGTTAAATGGAATTGATGTACGACTGGATTGAGCCGTGTTTGTTTGTTTATACTTTGCAAGTTCAATTAAGGTTAATAAAGTATGCAAAAGCGGGAGAAAAAATGACATTTCCTGTTTTGTGATCACATGACACTCCTGTCACTCACAAGCCTCTGACAGCTGAGCATAGTCAATAAAGCTGAGCTGCTCTGTCACGATCATGCTTATTGAGACAGTCATTTAGATCAGGGTTGTTTTGGCAGGACATTTGCACCTTGTTTTAAAGCCTTTTTTGACACCGTTCTCCTGTGAAAAGACAGCGAGGACAGAATCCAGGCCCCATTTGAGGCAAAAGTTTACAGCATCGGCCTGAGGGGTTGTTAAGTAAACGGACCATTGGGGCAACACATCCAAGAGAATATGAAAAACTGACAGTGCGCCTTCTTAAAATGTGACCACCAAGTTTGAAAGTCCAGGGATTTCGATTCACGCAATATGTCTGCAAAGTATCGTACATATGGCCTGATACATCATCACCATCTCTAAACGCACAGTCTGAGCTGCTGAGAGCAAAACCAAGCATTTATTCCTGCTATTTGGAAGAATGCCCCCACTGCAGTGGCTGCTGGGCGCTGTTCGGGGATTCAGGGTTGAAGTTATTCCACTGTTGTTTTTTTATATCCCTGTCATTTCTGAAATGCAGCCCTAGTTTAAAAATGCTGGAGCTGTCCTTTAACACAGTGGTCAAAAATAAACAGGGCATCTCTTTAAAACAACCTACACCGGATTGAGTGATGTGAGAAAATATGTTTGGATATGTGCATTGTTATTACAGTTCATTCATTCATTCCTAAAGTCTCGTCGTGTCTTTAAGTATCTGCTGATCTTTGCACAAGATCTGCACCATTTGCAGCAAAACACAAACCCACTTCAGTGAGGCAGACAGCAGCCTCTCTGTTCGCCTGCATGCCTGGAGCTGCATAAGTAAGCTAACAGCGGGCTGGCAGCTTTCGAGACGCACATTCCCAGCGTTTTGAATGAAAAGAAGGACAGAGAGGAGGGGAGAGAAAAAAAAATATCACCTGTTTGTTTTTGCAACGAGCTGCGCGTTAGCCGCGGGGCTATCATGCTAACGGCTACTTGCAGACGGCTAACGTCAGAAAGCTAACGGCTGCTGTCGTATGACACCGTAACGGTACGCATGAAGGATGCGAGCGGGGAAACGTCTCGGTTAACGTTAACGGGTTCGTTCAAAGACAACGTTAAACGACGTGAAACACCTGCGTTTGTGAGAGAAAAATAAAGTCCCGATTTTTTCCCCCATTTTCCCCCGCAACGGTAACGTCAATTTCTATCAAAACACGGGCACCCGTCGATCTTTCAAAGAACCTTAATGCATCAGTTTATCGCTAGCTGACGGCGGGGATACCCTGCTTCCACTATCGGCCACATCACAGACCACTTGCACGACTTGATGATTTCACTGGTGCGATCAAATATTACTGTCTAGATCCGTTATAAATCTGACTCTAAATAACGTCTAGTGTATTTCAAAGTGGACATCGTCGAAGCGAGCGGTGGTTTGGCTCCAGCCACCGCGAGAGACGGCAGAACTGCGACAGATGGAGTAGTGTCCGATAATGGACGTGTTTGGTATAATTGTGTATTCGCACGGAAGCTAACACGGCAAGCTTGCAAGGCAAGTTGCCCGAACTCAGCGGAGAATAAAACACGCGTTAGATGTGGACTCACCGGACAGTTGCGTGGACGTTTAACTCGGTCGTTCTTTCCCCCCCCCCCACTGATGTAGTGCCGAGTTCAACCGACTAACAGACGGACACGGCGGAGCGGCTGTTGACGCAGACTGGAGCAGGTTACTCCAATTGACGGACGGTGCGTTCAATGTCTACTCGGAAACGGCATAGATTCGCGTGTTATAGGGACCGCTTGAAGGCACGATGATGCGTTCGCGTACCTGGTCATCCTACTGTTTTGGAAATCGGATTTCTCAAATTTTCAAATGTTATACATAGAAAAATGAAATTATACTCGGGGGGAAAATTACCACTGGAGGCTTGTAAATAAAACCTGATGTTTTCAGAATCTGGGCGCCCGGAAATGTGTGACACTTATTTTAGTGTCACACTCTTTAGTTTTATATATTTCGCTATTCGGTTGATTTATTTCGTTTTTAAACAGTTAATCCATGCCCTTCAATGTACATCTTTCCAATAGTTTTGAACATATTTGACATAATTCCAGTTCATAAACGTCAACAATTTAATTGACTTAACGTAAGATTTTTTTTTTTTTAATACTGATTTCGATGAATTTGAATTGATACAGATTTTTTGAGCTAAATAACGATCCGTTTTATTCATTTGCAGTGAAACCGTCTCGATTGGTCCTCAGGGAGGCGCCAGAGGAGCAGCCAGTCTTCTCTCCACTTCTCTCTTCCTCACCTTCTCCTCCTCGTCTCCTCTCTTCCCTTTTCACCTCTCCTCCTCTCCCACCCTTCCCTCACTTTTCCTCTTCTCTCCTCTCCTTCCATCCTTCTCTTTCTCTCCTCTCCGCCTCCCCTCTTTTCTTCCTTCTCCTCCTCCTCTTCCTCCGTCCCTCCTCCTCTTCTTCCACCCTTCTCCTCTTCCTCCTCTCCCCTTTCCCTCCTCTACTCCTCGACTCCTTCCTTCCTTCTCTTTCTCTCCCTCTTTCCCTCCTCTCCTCTTTTCTTCCTTCTCCTCCTCCTCTTCCTCCTCCCCCCTTTCCCTCCTATACTCCTCCTCTCCTTCCCTCCTTTTCTTTCTCTCCTCCTTCCCTCCTCCTCTCCTTCCATCCTTCTCCTCCTCCTCTCCCTCTTTCCCTCCTCCATTCTTCATCTCCTTTCCTCCTTCTCGTCCTCTACTCCTCCTCTTCCACTCCGCCAATCCTTCCCTCCTTCTCTTTCTCTCCCTCTTTCCCTCCCCTCCTCTCTTTTCTTCCTTCTCCTCCTCCTCCTCCTCTCCTCCACTCCTTCCCTCCTTCTCTTTCTCTCCCTCTTTCCCTCCCCTCCTCTCTTTTCTTCCTTCTCCTCCTCCTCCTCCTCTCCTCCACTCCTTCCCTCCTTCTCTTTCTCTCCCTCCTTCCCTCCTCCTCCGCTTCAATCACGGCGGCAGTCATTCCACCGAACTTGACCGGATGCTGTGAAACTCTGGGCGTGACGACTTTCCACACACACACACCCTGTCTGACTGACCCGCGCGCACATGCACGCAGCCGTGGGCGGAGCCGCGCGGGGTTTAAAGCCTCACGCCGGTCGCGGAGTCTCCAAACCCACGGAGGAGGAAGAAGAAGAGAAGGACGAGGACACACGGAGGGGTTTCGGGTTTTCGTCCCATGACTTGATGGCCGTGGACCTCAGGGGCGACCGGGTGAGTCCACTTTGCGGGGGGGGGGGGTCACGCACGGAGAACCCGCGTGGACGCAGGACGTCTCGCGTGGTCCCGCTCGTCCAATCGGGAGATTGGACGGGAAATTCCATTTTATTTTATTCTTCTTATTATTCTAATACCCGGATCAATAAACACCTCCGGCTAGAGGAGGCAGGAAGAAAAATGAATTAAGTAGCTTGAAATTATTTAGTTTAGGAATTCAATTATTTAAAAACAACAATATTTTGTGGGAAAAACATTGAAAAAAATCTAAATTAAAAATGGATTAAACTGTCTGTTTAATCCGGCTGATAATGTTTGAAATACAAAGTGAAAATAAAGAATGGGTCAAAAAATTGTTATTGAGATCAAAATTATTGTTGAGATAATTAAAATGATTCAAGATTAACGTAATCTATGAAATAAGTTCATGAGTTCAGGGTCAAAGTGATTCACTGGTTTTAGCAACTCTGTATTTAAATAAAAAAATCACATATTTTTGCTTAATATTTCTGAACTGCTAAATATCAAAATGATGGTACGACTGTGCGATTCCACTTTGTACCTGAGGGGGCGACACTGAGTCAACGCACTGCGAAGCAGCGGCAGCCTCACGTTTGAGGGGACAACGAGAAGGTTCGAGGAAGTTCTGGAAGGTTCTAAGCCACCAAACACCTCCTGTAGAACCACATATCTTCCATATTTGAATATTGAGACATTTGCAACAAAGGAAGGGGTTTTGGACAGATTTGGGGGAGAAAAGCAACGGAATTGAACCTCCTTCCGCCCCCTCATCGCTTCAAATGACAACATTTAGATTTGATTTCCCTTTTTTTCCATACATAACAATCCTTTTCTTCCTTCCCTTGGCTAACATATTTAGCATAGCATACTGCTGAATAACTTCCTGTCAAGGTCAGAAATAAAGGTCTCAATATTTTTAAATCTGGTCCTGCCACTTGAATATTTTCCAGACTTCGTGGTTCATACCTTCTTCGTAGTCTCGGAGGAATGCTCGGCGGGTTTCGGCCTCGGGAGCCGGTTCGGCTGCTCCTCCTTCCGGCTCCACCGGTTCGTCGGCTGCGTTTCAATTTCTCCTTGTTGACTTTGCCTCCGAGACTTCCGCGCAGGCAGGAGAGTTTATTCAAAAGAAATTCTGATAAGATGATAATATTCTTGGGAAAACTCAAACATGTGCTTGGAACAAGAGCTCAAGGCCAGAATTCTTAAATATCTCAAAATGCCAAAAAAAAATTAAATATAAAATGACTTATTGAATTATATATTTTAATTGAATTAGCATAAATTAATGAAAAAATAAAATCTGACTTTTGAAGATTTTACAATTTTTAATCATTTTAATTTTTTCGAGAATTTTATTATTCGGTTCTCATCCTCACACCCTCGGATTTATGGAGCGGCCCTGATGAGGCCTCCGCCCCCCCAGGTTGGGAGCATTTATTAGCATTTAAATGACCATTTTGAGTTGATTTCAGAATTTTTGGCGGAAAACTTTTTGGAAAACTTTTTAAATATAAATTCTAATATCAGAGCCTGGTTGCCGTGAATATTCCGTCCTTCTTTATGAGATGCCGACCCTGACCGACCTCCACCCGATTGCCCCTCAGACTCCGGACCCCGGAAGGACTCCATGAACCTTTCGGCCCCAACATGATCCTGGTTTAGAGCCGCCCAGGAACCCGGGACCCCTCGCCAGCTGACCTCCAACCCCGGCGACATGGACGTCCGAATGCACGCCAAGACTCAGAAGTACCGCCGTCTCAAAAACAGAGACGTGAGTATTATATATTCTAATTATGTCTAATTTTCTAAACCCCTGCTGTGTTTCTGGAAATCCGGCGTCAGTCGGCTCAAGCGTCTGTTGTCGCTTCAAACAGCCAATGGGATGAAGAGCCAACTGTCCATGTTTACACAACGCGGCTGGCCGCCGTGCACGTGCGGGCATGGCAACGGCTCAGCGGCTCTGGATTTTAGCCCCTCACATGACTTCCTGGAGCTGATTCTCTCCTGGTTTAGCTGGTCCAGCAGGGTTAGTGTTAGCATTAGCTCCCGATGACTCTCACAGTGTTATTTCGACGGCTTTGTTTCCTACAGCTGCCTATTCACCCTTCACATGACTTCCTGCAACTGATTCTCCGATGCCTATTCGCTGATCCAGCGGGGTTAGCCTTAGCATTAGCATCAGCCGCCGGCTATGCCCACGGCCATGTTTTCCCGGAGCCACTTATTTTCCGACGCCTCACACCCTGTTACCCCTGCGCCACCCAGATCGTGCGTGCTCGCTGCGGGTGCACGTGGCGGAAGAGAGGGACGCCTGAGCTAAATTTAGCCCGGGCCAGGGTGGTGTTGGGGCTGGGGGGGGGGGGGGGAAAAGCAGGCCTGGGTTTCCTCTGCCCCCCCGGGGGGGGCGCGATGCGGGGGGCCTGACCGCCCCCGGGGGAAAAAAAAACCCCCCCCCACCCTCAAC
>CAAKHD010012031.1:65547-80830 GCA_901007705.1 Fistularia tabacaria
CACGTGTGCTCTTCCGATCTGAGCGGTCAAGGCTCCTCCTCTTCACCGCCCGGACCGTCAGCACGAGGGGAACGAGGATGGAGAACAACCATCGCCATGGCGACACAGGCTGCAGCGTGCCTGTGATTGAAGCAAGTAGATAAATACAGGGCATGGGACCACCAACACTTTCCACGGGTAAAAACACGGTGTGTGAAGAAAACATGGCGATCGCCACGTGACCGGCGGAAGTGAACTCAGAGGGAGGTCTCATCCAGCCCTTCAGCAGCTATTTTCTGCTTCCCCCCCTACCCCTTAATTAAGTCCAAGTTGGAGTTGCAGAGGAGGGTCAAGTTCGACTGGTTTACACGGCCAGATTCCAGCCATCAGACCGGAATGGAAAGATGAAATGGTGTTTCATTCAAAAAATTCTTTAAATTTTCCACTTCAACTGCCTCATAAAGTAAAAACACTATACAGAATCTTATTATTGTGGAATGAAAGGAAAAACACAAACCAAACACTTGCATGACTGCATCACGTGGCCTCTGATTTTCACGCAAGTTTCCATTTACGCTAGTTTATGTCCTATTTTGCCTGGTGGCACTCGGAGTGAACGAAACTCAAGACGTGTGCCAGTGCGCCTGCTTTATAATGGTCATGAGGGAGACTGTTTCTTGAAGACGACGACTTTGTCGGCTGTGAAACACATCCGTCATGAGACGGAGGAAAAGAGTCTGCGGCTTTGACGGATAAGTTGCAAATGAAGCACAGCGAGTGTGACACGTCAATGATGCGGTTTGCTGTGTTTGTTCGACTCTCTGACAATGTGCTACTTTCTGGGAAAGATGGGAGAGCAAGGGCATGAAAAATTTTCAGCTGCTTTCAGGAGAGCACATGATTTGAGTTAAAAAAGGTTTTAGGGGAAAAAATGAAGTCTATAGATATTCGATTTAAAAAAAACAGTGTTTTTAGTTTTCACTAAATGTCAAATCTACAACATGAACATTCCGAGAGGTTCTAAGAAGAGATTTTTACCAAAGATATCTGGGGCTGGGTGCTCATGGGAGGTCGCATTTGAGGGGTGTGTGTATGTGTTTGTGTGTGTGTGTGGGGGGGGGTGGTGGCAGGTATAGGGACTCACCGTAATAAGTGCTGATGGTGAGTGACAGTGTCCAGAAGAAGAGTGAAAGCGCCAAGGTGACGCAGAGCACAATCATGTCGGTCATCATCTTGACAAATTCAACGTTCAACTTCTGGGTCTCAACAGCATCCATGGTGACGCAGGCACCGACCTGCAGCACAGGAGACAGGGTCACTGCACGGTCAGACAGGGGCACTTGTCCAGGACATCACGTTAAATGGATTTTGATGTACCAAAAATCAGTTTCCTCCCTCTTAAGTTTCACGTGAATATCAGTCATTACCTAAAGCCATAATACAAAAAAAAAGTTCACCGCCATCAAGATACAAGAAAATCTCAAGGCATAACCAAAGAACAGTACAACGATAGAACTACCAAAGTTTGAGATTTCAGATTTTTTAACGGGCGGCAACTTAAAAGATTGAAATGATAATTTAGATCAGTGAAATGCAGCTCTGAGGTAAGATAGACGGCCAAAGCAGAACAAAAAGTGTTTCAACGTACTGTTCTGGCCGATATGACAATGTATTATGTAAGAATAACCTGTCAATGAGTCCATCCGCCTCCCAGTCAGCCGCATCGGGGATGTCAATTAAGGCGTGAATGAATTGGACACAGACGCGTTCACGCCACAAATAGAACCCGCAAACAAATGCGTTACCTCGTCAGCAGGTTTACTTTTCAAATGTCATTCCCCGCGTCTAAACGCCTGTTTCCGACAGACCTGTTTACTCCGCTCCATGTCACAGTCGAATAGCAGCACGGCTTAATATTTTCAATTTTGCTCGACAAGCCGGTTTCCGACTGCTGTCTGTGACCGGAAACACAGTCAGGGCTCGACGGTGAGCCGTAAAGTCACAAACTTTTTTAATTATTTTTTTTTTTAAATTGAAATTAAGTGTAACAAACCATCAAATCACACAACAACCAAACATGGCGACATTCATTCGTACATCAATGATAATCAACTGACATGAGAGAAACAATAAATCTCCAGACAATTAACAGCAGGAGTAACAAGAATAAGCTGTGTGGAAAACAATGAACAATGCAAAAACAAACAAAAAGGAAAAACAATGGCAAGGGGAATACAATATGTATTTAACTTAACGAGTCTAAGGGTATATCATTTATTAAACGGTATATTTTCTGGCTGTTGGTTTTTTTTTATAAGCTTCATAGATTTGTGATATAATTCAAAGTGGTTTTAGAAGAAGGTAAAAGTGGGGGGGAGATTTTTGCATCGTAAAGTCAGAAACTAGCGAGAAAAATCTTGTCCATCACTCACCGGGATTCTCAGGTGCCATCTCGACTGTACCGTCGAATCAACGCCCCGGGGGGGGGGGAATTTACAAATATAATAAGAATAATAAAACCCCGGAACCGGTCGCGGTTTCGGCTGAGTTTCACCTCGACGTAGACGGGTTGTTTACATTCGAGGGATTCGGGAGAGAAAGACGCCTCCGACGCGGCCGACGCCGCCAGAATGCTTCTCTCTGACGCAGCCAGAGGCGGGCGTGACGTCAGACCTAAACACTTCCGCAAAGTGTTCTTCTTCTACGGTGAGGTGCTCAAAATAAGGCAGCTGAGGGGCGGTGCTGCCCCCTGTTGGCGAAAACGGGGGATTGCTGCACCTCAGACGTGCGGCTGGAAAAATCACGACATGGAATAGAACCATGTCTACTTCTAAAGATACAGTCGAAATGATCTTGAATGATCAATGAATGAATATCTTATATATATCTATATAATAAATGGAATTGAAACATGTCTACTTATTGAGATGCAGTTTAAGATACTACAGAAACTTCTAAACATACAGTCGGAATGATCTTAAATTATCAATTAATTAATATTTCATACATATATAAATAGATATTTGCGTCCGTGTACATAGACATATCTTCAGCCATTTTTTATCTCTTTGATATATTTTGAGTTCTCATTGGTTATGAGATATGATATGATAAGATAAGTTAAGATGATACTTTATTGATCCCCATAGGGCAAATTCGTTTGTTGCAGCAGCGCAACAATAACAGTATCAAAAAAGTATAAGCACTACACAATTAAAAGCAATATAAACAATTAAAAAAAGAACATATATAAATAAATACATACATACAAACAGATATATATGTATACATATATACACAGATAGATAGATAGATAGATAGATAGATAGATAGATAGATAGATAGATAGATAGATAGATAGATAGATAGATAGATAGATAGATAGATAGATAGATAGATAGATAGATAGATAGATAGATAGATAGATAATACTTTATTCATTCCCATAGGGGAAATTCGGGTGTTGCAGCAGCAACAGTAAAAATCAGTTAGGAACGATATATACACATATATATAGATACCCATACATGCCCACACACACACGTATACATACATATATACATACACATACCCATACCTACATATAATATATGTACACACACACACACACACACACACACACAAACACACACATATACATATATATACATATAGATACATACATACATATGTATATACACACACACATATAAGATAATTAATACACAGTAAGGGTCTCAAGCTCAAGGCCCGCAGCGCAGGCCAAATGTGGCCCACCATTTCATTTCATGTGGCCCGGGAGAACATCTTTAAAGGTCCGATTGTCTTAAAATAGATAAGTCAAAACACATGCGTTGACCATGAACTACATTTCCCACAATTCATGCCAATCATGTGACCGGCAAAGTGACAGAGTCCCACCATTAGATTGCAGTGTATCCACATCAGTGTGATTTTCAACAAGTGGAACTGAGAAAAGCGAACGATCCCTAAATGTCCAGGAGGAGAAAAGTCGATGCAGTTGTAAGACTGCAAGAAAGATGGGAAGGCAAAATGCATGTTTGTGCTTCAAGGAGTAAAACTAGTATGTCCTTTGTGTCGGTGGTCAAAGAGTACAACCTATGTAGGCAGTTTGACACCAAACACAGAAAAACAACAAATTGTCCAAAAATTAAAAGCCAAACTATGTGTTTGCGAGAACTGCATTCAAAAACATTGCAGCAGTGAAAGCTAGCTTTGCTGTGGCTGAAGAAATCAGTCAACAGGATTGATGTTGTGACACCAGGTGAACATTTTTTTTTCTTATATCTATGCAAATGCATATGTGACATTTTGGATTTGAATGAGTAATAAATTCAGAGTTATTTCACATTAAGGAATAGTTGCATTTATTTTACGTTACATTTGGTTACCTTTAGCTACATTTATACTGTTACCGTTACATGTGGCCCTTCGAGGGCAACCATTATGCTGATGTGGCCTCGGTGAAAGTGAGTTTGACAACCCTGACTTAGACAAACTGAAGTCTGTGATGGAATAAGAATTTATTGACTAGCAAAAGAAATTAATTTGATACAAATATAATAACCGAAAACCTTTTAAAAAGCATTATAAAAGTACAATTTCATAAATACACACTCTGTTTTGCACTCAGAGCTGCCCCTGCCTCTGACTGTGGTTTTTACTCCGGGAAGCGATGAATAAAAATTGTGCCGAGTTTACACATTACCACGCTAATGCTCATGTATCTATTTCCACTAATTCCCCATTAAAGAGTCACCGAGGCAGAATTTCATCACGCGATACGAGGCAGTAGAACATTTCTCATGGAACTTCTCAAGAAATGACTTGGGGTTTCACCGAAAGCGCCGAGAAATGTTCCCGGCAAGAATTCATAGAAAACATAATACGAAAACTCATCATCCATCCGATAAATTATTCTGCCCTGGAGTTTGTGACCCAATGAGGATGCTTTTTCCCTTCGGGGGCTGTCACATGGGGAGCGGGGGTAGCATCGGACAAACCGAGTTTGTTTTCCACCGTACATCAACCTTCTTCACGAGAAATCCCCTTTTGCAAACTACAGCGCTTCCTGTTCCCCTCTTCATCTTCAAAGCACACGATGGCTGCGAGATCAAACCAAATGTCACATCCATGGGTTCCTCTCGCTAAATTAATTACCTGATCAGGGAAAAAAAAAAACCCTCTGTTGGAATAGAGGAGCCCAGTCATTCAAATTGCAACGCTCGGCATCAAAGTGAACAGTTATCGTGCCGAGTTTTGTGCGAGAAATCAGTTCTCGAGCTCTGATGTGATCTGGGAAAAAAACGTCCCCTTCAACCATCAAAGGCTTTTCTCTCTCTCCGCATCTTCTGATGTGGGTTTTTACATGACGGGACAGCTTCGGCCCAGGAGGGCAGGTTGACCGAGACCACGGTCTCCTAGGCCCTGCTGCTACCGCTGGATGCATAACACGAAATTTCTGAGTAAAGAAAAACTTTTATTAATGACGTCACCGGCGCTTTGGCAACGCCTGATCCTGTTAACTGGATGAGGACCTGGCCCTGTGTACGCTTGGTTGATGTTCCCAAGGTTCCTCGCAAAGAGCTTCATGTTCCCAGGCTTAGATGTTGCCAACATGAAACTTCAACCAGGGAACCTTTGCACTAAACTGCACACAAAACAAACACTCCTGCCATCTCTCATGCTGTAGAATATCAGTCTGCATCTGCGTGCACTTCATACTTCACATCTCATAGTTTAATTTTTACATACCTCTTAGTTTAATGTTTACCGTTTAATGTAACAGTGAACTTTACTGCTAATTTGCACTCTATTATTATTATCATTATTATTATTTTCTTAATTTCGTGTCAACGTGGGATTGTGAGAAACGTCTTCTCGATTCCTCTGCACGTCCGGTACATGCGGAGAAATTGACAATAAACTGATTTCCAGCGTCGGATCCAGGGACGACTCCTTCGCCACCTCCTGCTCCTCAACGCTCATGTTATATTCTTTAGTTGTCCTTGTTTAGAGCGCTAAGTGAAATGAGTGAAAACTCCAGCCAGGCCCTGAAGAACATCGCCGCCTATCTGCCGACTTTTTTTTTTTTTTTGACTTTCTGTCTGTCCGAGCCGCTCACGAGGAACCCGGAAGTTCCCCAAAAGTTTTTGGGAATAAACTGTGAGAAGGTTAAACAGGATGCAGCCTCACGGGTGCCATGTATAAGTCCTTGATGTCCCCTTTGGTGGAAAAGGCAGTGTTTTAATTTCAATTTTTTTTTTAAATTTATTATACTTTTTATCAATCCCTTGCGGGAAATTGTTCTCTGCATTTAAACAATCATGGATGAACCATGAGCAGTTGGCAACCATCGAACAGCGCCAGGTGGACAGTTAGGGGTTCAGTTTCTCGCTCCTCAACACTTCGAGGAGGAGCGAGGAATCGAACCAGGAATGCACCGCAAAACCCGTGTTTTGCACAACGTTCAGCGAAACCGGGATGTTCTTCAGGTTTCACCTGCAGCTCACCGCCGCCGAGTGTCTCGATTCCTGCTCGAGGGCGAAATCGTCACAGCATGAAGCGGAGGGAATGCGACCTCTTGGAAATTATCTTTCACGGAATGCACAGTTTGAAATCGACCTCGCCGATTATGTTTGGCCATTGATCGAGATCGGCTCGGTGAGGCGGGCCCTGAAACTGTGCCCAAAACGGCATGATCTCAGGGAACACAAGGGTCCCTCTCATGCGTTCTATTTGCAGGAACGTCAATGATTGGTCTCCACTCCCCCTCCAGATAAGCCACATTGAACGCTAAAAATGTGTTGTAATGTATGAAATATTAAATGCAAAATATGACCACGCAATATAAAATAATTCCCCTCTTTGTGTGATTTAGCACCTCGGAATGAAAGTCATAGGGAGGCCTGTGAAATCAAAATCAGATTATTGTCCCCACCTTCTAAAAACAATTATGCAGGAATTTTACTGCGTTTTCCTCCAGCCCATCTTTTAGTTTCTTTTACATTGACAGAAAGGTTCTATCTACAAACTGGCTAAAAAAGTTAGCTTCACACCTGCCGAAGTGCCGTTGAGCAACAACCCCAGCTGCCCGCTTTGTCTGCGATGGATGAAAATGCAGATCTCTTCTTTTTCTGATCTGCAAAAAAAGCCATATAAAAGCCATATAATCTTTTATCTGCAATCGCGTTGGATTCCACAATGACTGTTCCAATAACGGGAGGGTAAATCTGGAAGAATCCATTACCGAATAAGTAATTGGCAGCGAAGGGATATTTCAAAATTAAATACAGGAGTGGAACGATCCAAATCAGGCAGGAACTGAATAAAATTTCTGAATAATTACTTGAATTATTTAAGGAATCGCTTGAAAAAGCCCCTTGGGGAAAGTCAACCAGCGATGAATCCCCCCGAGAGGAAGATTCCAACCGGCCTTCGTTTCAATTCCCTCCTTGTCTTTGAATGTACGATCAATTATCTATTTGCAATTTTTTACTTTGCGGGCCCTTCGTGGACGATGAACGGCCCCTCGGAAGAAAACCTGGGAGGCAGAACCCCTGAAAGGTAGGTGACCCTTTAAGCGGCCTGTTTCAGACTAATTCAAAACTAAAGCCCAAGGCCACTCGCTGTGAATACGGTGGAGAAATTAAAAAATATAATTTCTTTAAATTAAAAACGCGATCATTTATCTATTTTCTTATTTTTTTTGAATCAGCACAATGCAACAATTTATACATTTAAATTATTTTTTTCCACTTTTTTTATTTTTTATCTTTCTAAGTTGAAGTTTTTTTATTTGTCCCTGAATCGTCTTTGCCACTCCTGTTCCACTCTGGTTACTCAGTGTTTATACAGCACTCTGTGTCCGATTATTAACGCTCTTAGTCACATGACTGAATCCTATGTGCCTACGTGAATAAGTCCAGTCAGTGTTTCATCAAACCATGCTCTGGATTGATTTTCATATTTACTTTTTGTCTAAAGATATAACCACGCTCTTTTATATCAATGACTTTACATCATATGATAAAATGCAATGCTTCTGTCTATGTGATGCTGTGTGTTATCATTTTTTGTCGTGTTGTATCGAGGCATGCGTGTCGCGTGGATCACAATTTTGATTGACAGACTCTGAATGATAAGTTCAATATGTTGCAAAATTACATAGAATAATGAAATAATTCAAATGGAATTCTTTTGCTGCAGCACATCGGTGCCGCCGTCTTAGTGGCTCGTCTGCAAACATCATGTGAGGCTGCCCTTTTCTTTTCTTGCAATTACTACTATTTTGGCTCAAAAGGATCTCGCAGCTAATTTTGGGAAGAAAAAAAAAAAGTCATTTGCGTTGCAGAGTGGAGTCAGACAATCGGGTCTCAGACCCGCCGCCTCTGATGTGGTTTGGATTTGACAGGAATCGACCGCGAAGCGAATCCCCTTCAAGGTTTTCAAGACCTTTGGAAAGAGCGCTGAGGTTTGAGGGAACATCTGCATTTTTAACATTTTATGCTGTTCCAAGGATGAAACATTGCACGCACACACCTCACAGGACACACAAAATGCACTCTAAAAGTTCACAGTCCATCTAGTGTCTCAACGGCGCTGCAGCCTTCGAATTTTTGATGAGAACAACAACCATGGAGGTGGAAGAAGGAGTGACATCACTTACCGAGCGGGTGGGTCCAAACGTGGGTCTGGAGGGGAAAATCTGGAGTGTGATCATTTTTTGGAGCAGTCGGCACTTTTTAAGGAAGGAAGGGACCCACCCCTGAAAGAGGGGGCGTCAGAGAGAGAGAGAGAGCGAGAGGGAGGGAAGGAGACAGGAGGCATCGAGAGAAAGTGAGAGGCAGAGATTGTAAGAGTATATTTATTACTACTAGCATTTAATGACTGGAACCTCCAGAACTCCAGAAGTAACAAACTTACAAATCTTTTATCTTGAATTTTTCATTTTCTAAAGCTTTCCCAATATTTATAGATCACGATCACGTTGCTGATCATCGGTGGAAAAAAACTTTATTTAAAGGTTATAATAATAATGATAACTTGCTTCTGTGTAAATGTGTATGTATATATCTGTATGTGTATATTGTGTATGTGTATATTGTATGTGTATATATATATATATATATATATATATATATCCTGTTTTTTTTTTTGTTTTTGTTTTTTTTCTCTTTTTCCCTCTGATGTTGCTGCTGCAACACCCGAATTTCCCCTATGGGGATCAATAAAGTATTATCTTGTCTTATCTTATCTAATAATAATGCACCATTCAGACATATACAAAAAAACACAGATTTAAAATAAAACAAATAAAAGTGACAGTGGTGAAAAAAGGTGTCTCTTCCTCTTTCTAAAAAAATAATGCGGATTCTATTTCTCGTGTGCAGATGTAATGGTTCACAACACAAACATGTTAAACGGCATTAAAATGTAACAAATTTAAAATGTGAAAAGTGAATACATGTAAAAGCCCCATTTCGATGCCCATATTACTTTTAAAAATGGCAATAAATTACCTCATAATTGATTTATGCCATGTTTTGTCCAAAAACTATAAATATCTTTTACAACTCTTTGCAACATTTGCAAATAGTCATTAACCTGTTAGGATTGAGTCGAGCAGAAAGTGGGAATAATGAAACCTTGTTTTCATGAAACACAAGGACCATTTAAAGGGGGACAGAAAAAAACAAAATTAATATGTAATAGGGGAATTAAAGAAAAACAGTTGAAGTAAAGATGTCCCAAAACCAATCCTTCACCCTGAGAGTGTGACATCACATCATGGTTAGTTTCATAGATTATATCAAACACATGGGCCCATAAAAAACATGATGTAGTTTGTAAAGAACGCCTGAAAACAAACCAAGACCATAAATCTTTCTGGTCTCTGTTAATCTGTTCAAAAATCTGTTGCTTTCGAAAGAATTCGATCTTCAAGTTTTTCCTTTTAATTGCTCGTCCGAGGGATCAATGAGTGGAGTTCTGTGTTTGCATGTGATTTCGTGCTCAGTGTCATGTTTTGACATGGCTGTCAAGCCCCCGCAACCGAGTCCCCTCCCTCCCTCACACAGATACTGATACTGAGAAAAATCCCCCAATGAAAAATAAAAAGAAAGGCAACAGTGAACTAAAACAGGAGCAGGTCAAACCACATACAGACCTGTCATCACTGTAGTTTTCGTGTGTCAACAGCCGAATATTGCACCTTTGCATCCTCTGATATCGGCAAAATATATGCCATTTATTCACTTATCTGTCAGACTTCACCAAGATCATTTGTTCTCCATGTACAGGGTTTCGCTACTTTCTCCAGCCTGGGTTCTCGCTGTGTGTTCTGTTCATGTTCCCCTGCCTGGGATATCGCCACGTTCTACCGCCAGGTACTCTCTCTGTTCTCCATGTTCTCTTGCATGGATTCTTTCAATGTTCTGTCTGGGTTCTCCATTATCCCTCCTTGTTCTCCTGCCTGGGTTCTCTCTCAGCTTTCCATGCTCTCCTGCCTGGGTCCTCCCTCGGTTCTTCATGTTCTCCTGCCTGGGTTCTCCAAGTTCCCACCTTGAAATTCAACCCCACTCAAGAGGACATCTAAAAAAAACCTGTGCAATAGAACATCTCCAACACCATCTCCAGAGTTTTCTATTTATCAATAGATTCTAACGTCCAGTCCTAGCAAGCATTCATTGTGAGATCTTAAAAATATCTTATAATGTAATTTTTTTTTTCAAACAGCTATTCTAGTGGGAGGTTCTCTTGTATGCTCATATGTTTCCAAAATAAATGTGTCGAGATTTGTCACAGAAGAACAATAATGTCCTGTTTTTCTCCAGTTACCGTTAATTTTCAGTCGAAACGCGTTGCGCTTTAATTTTGACCCTCTTGCCTTGCCGTATTGTTTACATCCGGATTGGCCAATATGGCGTCGGGCGGTTCGCTAGTTAGCCGGTCTTCTTCGAGGTAAATGGCGGAATTAAAGTCAGATTCTCTGATTTTTTTAATTCCACATTCACTATGAAGAATATTTAGGCGCATTTATCACACCTTTTCTTTCTACATTGGGAAAAAAAAACGCGTTTTCGGAGGAGGAATGGGTATTCTTCCCCGCAAGATTAGCCCGACGCGACCGCCTACCCGTTAGCCGTCCCCCCGGAAGGCACCCGGCCGGGGTCGCTCCGAAACATGACGGAGGTGGAGGAGCTGCGGCCCGTTCCCCGGGAGCGGGCCATCCTGGAGAGCTTTTTCACGCAGCTCGGCATGTTCTCCTTCGACCGGGCCAAGGACTACGTGGAGAAGGAGAAGGATAGCAGCAAGAGCGCCGGGGCCATCTGGGCCGCCCTGCTGGCCGCGCTGGCTCACCTGGCCGCCGCGGAGAAGGCTTACCACAACATGACATTCCTCGGACAGAAAATCGGTAATAATCGTGGACACTTTCAGTTTCACTTTTTCCTCTTAATTTGGCTTTATTTGTAATTTGAACCCATTACATCAGAAATAGAGGGAACACTCGCTACTTTACCTTACAGTACGCGCTGGCGCAGTAACCGACTCTAACGTCGTCTATAATCGTTTAAATATTAACGTACAGTCCACGTTAGAACAATTTGAGTCCCTTCTCAATTGATCTTTCAAGTTATTTCCTAATTTTTTCGGTTTACAATCCTTAGAAAATATGAAGCTTTTTTCGGATTAGTAGCATTTTGTCTGGAAATCTGAATTTGTATGTTACAGTTCATAACGGTGTCACTGATCAGACCTTTAAATGTAACCTTTTCTCTGCTGTTAGTTTCTTTCTAATTCCTATTTAATTTGTCATTATTTTAATCATTTACATTTTTTTTGTTAGATTTTAGTCAGGTTGCATTTAAAAAAAATGGCTGTGACTTTTAAGGCGACGCATGTCTAAGTGTAATTAAACTAATCTGTTCAATAAGTAATTTAAAGAAAGTTGATTACTTAACACCACTTACAGCATGACCTAAAGAAAAGCAGTTGTATTTAGCAGCAGATATGTTTCTTGGTCTGATCAGTGTTCTGTAACCTGTGCGTCTAGTTGTAGTATTTCTGCCACCAGATGGCGTTGTTTCTCATTCACGTGGACGCGCCTTCCTCTGCAGGAGGCCAGTCGTTCTTCAGCCGGAAGGACTCCATCCGGACCATCTACACCTCCCTGTTCAACGAGTTGAGGAAGGTGGTGACGACGGGACGCCACGGCCAGCCGGGCTCCGCCTCCTACCTGGAGGACCTGCTGTCGCACCTGTCGGAGCAGCTGTGCCACTTCACCCAGGCCCGCATGGAGATGGCCGACCTTTACGAGAAGATGCACTCGCTCGCCAGCCAGAAGAGCGTCAACTCCGAGGAGCTGGTCACCACGCTGGAGGCCGTCCTGCACAAGTACAGCTCCAAGTGGGTGTCATGAAATAACCGCAAATAAATAATAACCTGCACGTGTCCTCCGCCGCCGCCCCCCCCCAGGGGGGCAGGCAATAGTGCACAAAGCCAAAATTATTCTCACGACATGTTCTGAAACTCTGACGTGGAAAAAAAAAACATTAAAAAAATCAAGCAAATAAAAAGTACCATAACATTTAAGAAACAACACAATAAAAAAACAAGTGGCCTATAAATCATTTGACTTTGTCGTTTAAATTTAACAAAAAAATGAGTTTGAGATTAAAATGAGTGGGAACCATGACTCACTTCCTCTTTTTAGGGCGTCCTGTAAAAAGTCTGAGAGAGATTCAACTTTTTTTTTTTTTAACACGATTAAAATGTAGGTCAGAATCCATTAAAACACAGAAGCACTAAATCATCTCTCGGCCGCTTCGCCTTAAACACAGATGAGACACAAAAGAAATAAATAAATAAAAGCCACACGCAGCGCTTAATGAGATGCCGGGAGAGGGAAAATGACACATTGAGGTTGGAGGGGAGCATCCATCCGCTGCGGTTCTTCTCACGTTCTGCACCCCCCCGGGGGGTTCCAGCAGAGCGAGGAGGACGTGGCCTCTGCAGCAGGGAGGAGCTGCACAAACGAAATTCCGGAGGGCGAAGTTCAGGTTGCACCGCTGGAGGATTAACACAAAACATTCATTTATTCATTATCTTTACCGCTTACTGTGCACTCAGGGTTGCTAGGGTGTCATTGGGGACATGCAACCATTCACACTTTCTTTCACATGTCATATAGCGGCATGCAACATTCACTCATTCACATGTCATCTAGAGACATTCAACCATTCACTCTCTCATTCACAAGTCATACAGATGCACAGCCATTCACTTGCTCACACGTCTTATAGAGACATTCAACCGTTCACATTTCATAGACATACAACCATTCACCGTCACTCATACAACATGTGGAGACTTACAACAATTCACAGGTTATGGATACATACACCACTCAGTCATTTCCACATCGTATAGAAACATGCAACCATTCAGCCTCTCATTCACATTTCTGGGCAATTTAGTTTGTCCAATTGGCAGGACTTGCCTTTTTTATCCTTAAAAATGCATGCGTTTGCCTGAAAATGAGGCAGAAAGGATTGAACGGCTCCTGAAAGGACTGAGCAGGAGTAAAGGAAACAGTCCAAAACGATAATATTCAAAAGTCCCGACAGTGTTGTGTGCGATGGAAGGAGTCTCACGCTGCGCCGCGTTCTTCGGCCTCCCTGTTGTTTGACGCAGGTTCCACCACCCCATCCTGGGCCGCGTGGAGGAGAGCTTCCAGATGGAGGTGGACGTGGTGACCCAGCTGCTGCGCTGCCAGGCCCAGGTGTCGGAGTGGTGCTTCCTGCCGGCGCTGCTCAGCCTCCACGGCGCCAACTCCAAGCTGGGCGCCTGGGGGCTGCTGTTCCAGCGGCAGAAGGAGACGCGCAAGCATCTGTTCGGAGGTCAGTCCCAGAAGGCCGTGCAGCCGCCGCACCTCTACGTGTGGCTGCAGCGCTTCCAGGCGACGCTGCTGGCCAAGTTCAGCTTCTACTTCCACGAGGCCCTGAGCCGGCAGACGGCGCCGGCAGACATGAGGGCTCTGACGGCGCGGACGACGCCAGACTTCCACGGCAAGATCTGCTCCTTCATCCGCAAGCACGACGTCAGCAACGTGTCGCTGGTGTTCGACAACCGCGGCTTGGAGAGCTTCCAGGGCCACGGCTACCACCACCCGCACTCGTACCGCGAGGCGCCTAAGGGCGTGGAGCAGTTCCCCGCCGTGGTGTCGCTGCCGTCGGGCGAGCGGCCGCTGACGCACTGGCCCAACGTCATCATGATGATGGGCGACCGCGCCGCCGAGCTCAACGCCCTGGACAAGGTTGTGCACTTCTACGACGACAAGGTCCAGAGCACTTACTACCTGACCAGGCCCGAGCCGCACTTCACCCTGGTGGTCATCTTCGACGGCAGGAAGTCGGAGAAGGACCTGCACATCGCCGCCTTCCTGCAGGAGATCGCCGGCTCGCTGAGGAACTCCAAGCCGTTCGCCTCCCTCAAACCGGGATCCAAAGGCTGAAAGAGCCCGATCGGGGGGGGGAAAAAAGCCACTTCCTCCTGGACGGGAAGTTCCGTGGTCCAACGTTCTGTTGCTCTTTTTGCCCCCCCCAAAAAAAGAAAGAAAATGTAACACCAAAGACAGGCACACGTGTGTGAAGCCTTTAATTTATAAACGTCTTTTCGCTCCAGCGACGGTGTTGCGCTGTTTATCTCCGGCGGTTCGTTTCGCAAGTGAACGATCGAACGAGACGTTTTCAACAAATAAAACACAGACATGTATCCTGATTCACTATCCGCTCAGAAAGCCTCTTTAATTGCATGGAGGGGGGGGTAAAAAATTCTGGAAAAGAAAAATGGAACTGAAAGTGGAGCAAGAGGGGAAAAAGGAGGGGTTGAATAAGCTAAAAGAAAAATAATATTTTTAATTCAATAATTCTTAAGCCTTTCAAGCTTTATTTTCAGTCCATTTTTTCCGTCACTTCCTCACGTCTTTCCCCCAAACAAATCAGATCCTCCACCAGGTCGTTGGGCTCGAATGCTAATTTATTCAGGTTTATTTATAATATAAATACGACACATTAATACAATCCATTTGGCTATGAGAGCTCGTCTCCGGGGAAGCTCCGGGGTTTCAAATACGGCGACACTTAACGGACGAGAACCGGTTCCTTTATTTATCAAACACATTCAGAGGAAACCCCCCAAACCCCGCCCCACCCGCAACCCCCCCCCCCCCCCCCCCCCCCCCCCCCCCCCACACCCCCACCACCCCCGCACGTCCCACCCCCAAAACAACCACCTCTACACA